>BGZK01001435.1:0-153220 GCA_005406025.1 Eumeta japonica
AAATACATATAAATAAATATAAATATTTAAAAAATATTAAAAATCCGGCCATGTGCATCGGCTCACGCGCAGTGTAAGGTTCCGTAGTAGTCCGTCAAAATATACGAACTCGGAAGGGTTTTTTGTTTGACACTATAAACCTATTATTCGAGCTCCAACGGCTAATAACGTATAAAAACGGGCCCGCATAGGACGGGTGTTAAGGATATTGTGATTTTATATTTCCATAATTTTACATGATTCATAAACTTATATTTACTACCTGTTTTACACAACCAATGTCTTAAGTAATTATCAATGAAATTTATAATAGCTATATTACTACTACAAAAGCTGTGATTTGATATGGATATACTAAATTACAGTTTTCTAGTAGTAAGTGTCTTTGCGTTAAACCGCGGAGACAGACAAACAGGCAGACGGACATGGCGAAACTAAGGGAAAACAAGGATGACTACGGAATCCTTAAAATGTTAAACAAACTGCTAGAAGATGTTTATAGTTTTCATATTTCATGGGAAATATTTAATTAATTTTTAATGTGATCATAAAAATATATCATTGATGAACAGCCTCGAGCTATGACGGGGCGGCGTAACATTATTATTGCACAACTATGATTTAATGTTAAGGCATGCGTATTCGCGTTCAACCGAACCGACCATCGATATATTTGATATTGTAATTTTTTGCTATTGATTATTAATGTTTATCGATGCGTATTGCTTAATTATATAGTAATATCATAATTGAATACGTATTAGAAGAGGTTATAAAGTATTTTTATAGCATTGAATTTACTCGCATGTGTATATAAATTTACATATATAACTAATTAAATTCTGTCGATCTATGATGATCAGTCGGTCAATGCCTTCGTATATTTTGAGAACTGGAATTTAGGTACTAAATAATGCACGAATGTCCTGATGTATATTGATGGTGGTAGGCTATGAGTGTCCGAGATGTTTAAATTTGGCGAGTATGATGGGCATGTTCTTGTTACGTCAAAAGCTGATTCTGTTATCTTAATCGTGTTTGAAAGTTAAATTTTAATTTAAACGGTTTTTAGTGATGGCAATCGGTATAAAACGTCAACATGTAATAAAAAAATTATTGTATTAGCTAACCCATTTTGCCTTTATCTTATATATTTGCCTGATAATTCTTTATAATTTTTTTAAGCATTTTTATTGTAGTACTTGTTTTAAAAACGTTTATTTACTTTGTTATTTTTCATATGTATCGTATTTATCTAACTTGGACCGCTGCTTCCACGCACTGCCTGGAAAAAAATTTCGACAAGAACTTTTTCTGTTAATAAATTCGAAGTCGATGTACGTATTTCAAAAATCAAAATTTTCACCCTTATGAATGCAAAAATGTTAACATCTTTCTATGTTTAAAATTATCTTCGATGAATTTCAATGTTCTGCCGGCGTTTTTAATCGATATACAATCAAGCAGTACTTTTCTTCTTCCTTTTATTAGGGCATCATTAGTCCTTTATTGTCGGTTAGTAAGGGTAGGCCTGACGTAAAATGTCTTTTGAGACTGATATTCAATAGTAACTGTAAAAATTGTTCTAATCGATTGATATAGATTATTTGTTATTAAGACAATTTGTTTCGTGGTTGCGCATTCAAATATTGTTTTGTATTTTGTATTAAATACCATGAAAATAATATTTACAATTATTCCTTCCGAATCTGCATCCTTCACGCTGACATCCACCACAATTGCTTGATAGATTCAAACACCACTACAAAAATTGTCATGAAGTAAATAAATATATATGCTGTATTCGGTAATAATGCACGTTTTTAATTGATTGATAGGTTTAGAAAACGTATTAAAAACGTTATATTCACTGTCTATGTAAGATGATGCCGGTAGGAGTAGCCAGATCTGTTATCTGTGTCAAGCCTGTAATGCTCGCGTACAGTCTTAAATAACAGTGATTTTCAATTAGACATTTATGTTTTATAATTCATTCGAAGATTAAATTGGTTGTTGCATTTTGAGTTCCAAGCTTAATATTCGTTCCTACACAAATTGTTTGTATCGGAACTGCTGTTTTTGTTTTAAATTCATGATGAAACAAAAAAGTTAAAAGATAATCAAACATTTGGCATGCATCAACTACTGCGTAGAATCGCCTAAATCTCGATATTCACTGTTGCTTCGATTATTCGTAAATACTGTTGACGTACATACTCCGTTTTGTCTAGAATTTTGTTGTCATATAAATATATTAACGTCTTTCCTCACAAACTTTAAAAAAAAACTTGCATTGTAATTAAATATAAGGAAACGATATTTTATACGCGACGAGTTCCGCTACCCCTAACATTACGTTTAAAAACGGACATGCGACAAGTATTAGCGTTAACAGTTGTGCTGTTTTTTTTTAGAAAACTACTTATCATAATACGCAGCAAATCCATTTGTATAATGGCCGACTCACGAGCACATGTGTTGCGACACGGAAGTGAGGGGCGCGTAGCCGGGGTCGAAACGCTCCCTTCGTCCCGGCCGCCGCCCGAATTCTTCTGTTTTTACAACAAAATAATGCCAAACAAATATTTTGTGTAAATAGTTTTTATTTCAGTTTTGTATTTATACGAAATGAGACGTTAAAATGTTATACATTTGTTTTATTTTAAACAAGGTGAATGACCCGTGAGCCCCACCGTTCACGAGTGTGAAGAAGGTTGACGTTTTTATGTCATCATATAATCACTGTTTCACATACGTAATCTATGGTGTTATTCACTCAATAAATCATGTATTTAGATGGCAATTATCATAAATGACAATATGTCCTTAACCGAACGCAATAACAGATACGTGATAACGGAGCTGTTGCAGAGCGACCTCCACAAGATCATCGTGTCGCCGCAGCATCTCTCCGCTGATCACATCAAGGTCTTCCTCTACCAGATACTAAGGGGTGAGTGCTTAGCTTATAATGTGTAAAATGGGAAAATAACTTTTACGTCCAATTTAAAAAAAATGAATATTTTTCATCTGTTCTACAAATACGCGAAATAATAAATTCCTACATGACGTCATCATGTAGTAAATATTCCTTTTCGTTTTGATAAATTCATTAGCGTTTTTTTCAAATCGTCTTTATGACTTTCGTTGTCTATTGTATTAACATTGTACAATGGAGGACAGTCTTATGGAAAGCACGAATCTGCCAAGATATGTCTCTGAAGGTCGCAAAGTTTCTTGCGTCAAATCCAGATTTCTATTCTGCTGAGCTAAGGAGCGTTAAAACTTCGACGTAACTACGCCTATTGTGCCAACTCCTACAAATGCTTACTGATTGGATATCTCCTTATATCAAAATGACCTTCACAAATGTGCAGGGGAGTTTTTTTCCTACAATGATTTTGAAAGCTTTAACCAATTCATATTTGTGTTCTTGGTTGGCACCTTAATCCTCGACTTTCATAGTGTTTTCATATTCACATGATTATTTTCGTACGTTTAGGAACAACACACCGATGTTAAGTATCGTAATTCATTTAAAATTACGAAGCACTTGTATTATTTCTTCTTTTCAAATCCAGAGCAATTCTCAATATGTTCTAAATTTGATAGTCGTAGACTATCTAGTGACGTTTTCGAACCTTAGCATGATGACGGCTAGCGTTTTCAGGCGGAAATTTTAAAATACATAATAGATTTAAATAAGTTTTTAGGGCACTTATCGATTTCATAAAACTGAAAGAAGTAAAACGTAGTTTATTATTAAGCAAGGGTCTGTTTAAACTACAATAAAAAATGGTGTAATACCTTATTGCTACGGGGCATTTATCTGTTTCTATTGTTATTACTGTCGAAAATCACTAGATGCTCTTCGTGCGGTTTCAGTCTGTAGGGGAAATATTCGATATCTTTAAAAATATTGTTAAAGGTATTAAGAGAAAATGGCTGCCTAAAACAATGTATCAGTTAGAATTAAATAACAAATATAATTACCTAAATTACTAAAAACTATAAAATTAATTGAAAGGCATTAAACAAAACATTGAATGAAATAGTCAAAAAACTAGTTACGTGGATGATGATAAAATACTGTAGAAATTCTCAGCGTAGACTCTGCGCAATGAATATAAAAGAGGAAATGAGGTACTTTATAGGTATGTACGCATTCTACAGTCTGTCCAAGTAATTAATAACTTTCAATTTAAACTTTCTACTTAACACCATCGGTATGTTTAATAATACAGTAATTGAGATAGGCACTGTAACGTAAATGGATCGCCTTCCAAGAGCGGTCCGTCTACGCGGCGAGATACATAGCAGTAAGAATAAGATAAAAACAGATGGGTGGGTGTGCGAGTGAGAGCGACTGCAAGCGAGCGTAAGGAATCCTTTGTATGGAATCGTTTTGGATCTGAAGTGTTATGTCGATGCATAATACATCAAAGTTGGTTTGCATCCGAAATGTTATTGCAGTCGGGCGACCCATAAATCACGTTATCCGAATAAATTGTCGAATCTGTTCTAAATGGACGTCCGAGACGGGGCGGGGATCAGCCGTGTGACCGGGATTAGAACGGGATTGGGTCCGGAATTGAAAATAGTTTATTTTATGTTCGGATGGGGACACGTGCGGGGAATGTTATTAGTTATTTTTTACTTAGTTCAAAAAGGAAAGAAATGGATTTCACCTAGTTTGTATTAAAGATAAATTGAAGTGTGTAGATAGATCTGGAAATAGATATCACATCTGATGCAGTGCCGTGGATGCGTGTACTATGACGTATGTTTTTCAAGGCCACTTACTTTTGACGTGACAACGTCTTAAATTAGGTTGCGGCTGGGAGTCACTTATGAAAAAGTGTAACGCTCGGTAACGTAACGATGAGTCACCGAACGAGAGAGAGGCCCGCCGAATGCCTTGCGTCTCTCTCCCACTCAACTATGATCGGTCTGCCGCGCGCACTAGAGAATTAGTGCATAGCTTGCAAATGTATTGCAAGTTATTGTATGTATATTTGTATATAAATACGTATGTATGTAAAGGTAAAAATAAAATTTGTTAATATGAAATTCAGTGCGAGATTCTTTGTATAAATTAATGTTTTAAATATAATTCTTTGTATAAATAAATGTTTTAAATTGTTACTATTATTTCATCCTTCTTCCTACTATACGAATGAATATTCACATTAAAATGATTTTACCATTCAAAGTCGTTGTCACGTAAAACTTTCGCCCGTATACCGACTTTACAGGCAACCAAATTTTTATTTAAAACTACGACGTCACAAAACACGCTTTGAATGTTCAAATTTTACATTCAATATTACCAACCGATTAGAAAATATAAAAGGCGAAGAGCCGAAAGAAACCTCCTGGTGTTTTTTCTATTCTTTTACAATTACATGCATTTACTTCATCTGTGTATTCATTGATGCGTATTGTAGTACTTTAACTAACTTAGTGTCGATCTGATTTTCGACACTAATAGGATACTTTCTAATAGGATACTTTTAAAATCTTGATTTTATTTTTGAACTATTGGTAAACTAGCTTCCGTGGACTGAACTCTTTCATTTTACACATCGACCGATCACGCTCTCAACCAGATCGCGATCGCCATCCCGTACTTGATCCCAACCCCAATCCTACTCTCGATGACAATTCATATCAGTATAGATCCCGATTGCGGTCCCGCTTTTGATATCAACACTGATTTCGATCTAACTAGATCCTGATTCTGGTCCTGCTCTCGATCCCGTTCCCGATCTTAATTCTCATCTTGATACAGCTCTAATTCTAAATACAGGCATGGTCTTAATTCTGATTTGGTGCCCACACTCGATTTCGACCCATGTCCCATTTTCGATTTCGATTCCAGTCTCGACCTTCGACTCTACTTCCGTCCCGCTTGCGATTTCGATTCTGCTATCGGTTACGGTCCGAAAGCCGGGAAAATAAAATCAATAATTCCAATAACCTATAACCGGACGGAGATTTAACTTGCTAATTAAGTGTATGCAAATTCATTCAGCCGTTTTACATGATGCGCATACAGATAAATAGACAAATAGTTAAGAATTACAAAAATATTGTTATCGATCCCAAGGTCCCCATTCTGTTTTATATATATATGTATGTTCAATGTACAGACTTATGACTTACTAAAGCTTTATTATATGTATAGATCAAACAAAATGCATAATTCATATGGTATGGTGTTCATGTGTACAATAATTGTTAATTGCCTATGCATTCTAAGATTAATTCGAGATTTTTTAAAGTAAGTATTTTTAAGTAAATGAATTAAGCGATACACAAATGAGTTCTGTTGATCAATATTGTCGAAGAAGCTATAGTAGTAGAATGAACTTAATTCTCTTATCTAAAATAAACTTGTTTTAAGGGTTTTTTTAACCAAAGGATGCCTATGTGTCCTTATTAATAAGGTCTGTCACAGGGCTGTATCTTTTGAATCGCAATAGGTAGACACTTGAAATTTTCATAGATCGTTAATTATTACTATGAAAATTAAAAAATTAAAAATTAAACTATGGAATCCATGCAAGAAATGTGTTATTTTCGGCGCTTTTGCTCGATCTTAATAATGGCAATACATACAAACCTCTGACTAGTATAACTATAATACATATTCTTAGGTAAAACAACAAATAACAAAAGAAGTTCGGACTGTTTTTTACTAATTAAAATAAATTTAGTGTATAATATTGTACGGCGGCTTGGAACCCTTCGTGCACGAGTTCAATTTACACTTGCTGTTTTTCACTACCATACCCTTAGTACGGCGCATGAAACTGTCACTCTGAACTGTCCGTGATGTACCACAGGTTCAATGCTTTCGACCCTTCCTTCTTCTTTCCCCTCGTGCCAATTTCACGCCATTGCGACGCTCTCGTGACTAACTTCACAGCGGCAGAGTTTCGTGCGTTGTACTGCATGTGCGGCGGCAAATTATTTATCTGTAGCGCGGGTCGATGACGATCGCATGAAACGCACAAAGCGCCAACAACGCGCGGTTCGTGCAACAGATTGCGTAGAACGCGTTTTTCAAAACTACTCAAATTAGAAACACTCGCTTCGTGCCTTAAAGCGAACATTAAGCCTTCGGTTTAAAAAATTGTCGCTGCATTGATGGCAGCGGTCGTTAATCTCCCAGTCGCATGTTACAGTGCGGCTCTCTCAAGCCGTAATAAATTGTGAGGCTTTGAAATTACTTTTCACCTGTATTAATGATAATTTTGAATCTCACGATTATATTTAAGAGCTTTTTATGAATATGTTATATGTATAATTATGGTATTTTTATAAAGGCTCCTATAGGTTTTATACAATACCAATAGCATGCTTTCTATACTATCTGTACTACTACACATATAAATCTGTGGTGTCTCTCTGCACATACCTTTTGTTTTTGTAAAATTTTGCGGTAGATGTTCGTTTTATGACTGACTCCAGTTCTACCATTTTTCAAATTTATTTCTGTCTGTCTGTCTGTCGGTCTGTGTAACTGTATGTCTTTTTATAACTTGCGAACGGTTCGACTCATAATGAAAATTAATATACTCGTAATCTACTTAGATCGAGACCACGTGCACAATCAAAAACAGGACCTCTATCGGAATCAAGACTGACATTGTCATCGAGAGCTGGAGAAAGCCAGTAGTATAAGAATCATAATTTGCGCCTTTGTATTAAAAGTTGTTAATCGTCGATTAGAAATAATCACAAAGCCTTGAAGATATTATATTTTAACGCACGAGAGGTACAAGTACAGCCACTGTGCGCCGTTCTGGATACGATGCTGTGCGCCGACCTCGTGGTCGTCGCGGTCGGCCAGCTCGTGGACAACTTTTCCCATAGCGCGATTCAGTCTACTGCATTAAAGACATGTACACTCATCATTAGCAAATAAGGTGCGTGGAAGCGCTTGGGGCTATGTGCTTACACTGAACATTTATTTCCTTAGTTGAAAATAAAACCTATCTTTATTACGTTTACTAAGAATTACCTAATTAACTACCGACAATCGTATCAGAATACAAAACCCTGTAGAAAAACAATCTCTGTAATGTGTGAAGGTATTATAATGTCAAATTAAGGCTTTCATTATCGTAAATATACACAAAGTAATCGTTTTGTTTATTGTTCTCTGTACATTGTTTGATAATGACTATACGTGATTTCATTGTTTAAGTTGATCGGCGAGTTCGAGTCAGAGAAACAGTATATAGTAAAGGGATAATTAGGCAAATTGTCTTATTAGTGCCAATACTCTGAATTATGTTAGCGGTTATTATAAATAAGATAATATGATTAAAACTATTATAACTAAATGTTCAATAATTAAAATTATTGAACATTGAAAAATGTCTGTTAAAAAATATAACGACGATAATAAAAAACAGTGAAACGATAATAATTTAATAGCATGTTTATATAAAATTTAATCATTTAAAATTTTCATTTAGAATTCTAATTTTTCATTGGCCGTTAAAAAATGAGTCTGAAAACCGCACAACACTTGTCCAATACAATATATAAATACGGAGGGTTTTAAACTCATCGTTTGTCTCATTGCACTACCTGTTACACCATGGTAGTGTTATTGGACAAAATCAACAGATGGCTACATAGGGGCTAGATACAGCAAATTCAAATTTTTGCCCCTCTTTAAGTGCCTACTGAATTGATTTGAACTAATAGTAACTGTCTACCTACCTTTAGATTTTTGATAGTGCGAGTGTCACCATAATTTTGACGTGACAACGTCTTAAATTAGGTTGCGGCTGAGTCACTTATGAAAAGTGTAACGCTCGGTAACGTAACGATGAGTCACCGAACGAGAGAGGCCCGCCGAATGCCTTGCGTCTCTCCCACTCAACTATGATCGGTCTGCCGCGCAGCACTAGAGAATTAGTGCATAGCTTGCAAATGTATTGCAAGTTATTGTATGTATATTTGTATATAAATACGTATGTATGTGTAAAGGTAAAATAAAATTTTGTTAATATGAAATTCAGTGCGAGATTCTTTGTATAAATTAATGTTTTAAATATAATTCTTTGTATAAATAAATGTTTTAAATTGTTACTATTATTTCATCCTTCTTCCTACTATACGAATGAATATTCACATTAAAATGATTTTACCATTCAAAGTCGTTGTCACGTAAAACTTTCGCCCGTATACCGACTTTACAGGCAACCAAATTTTTATTTAAAACTACGACGTCACAAAACACACTTTGAATGTTCAAATTTTTACATTCAATATTACCAACCGATTAGAAAATATAAAAAGGCGAAGAGCCGAAAAGAAACCTCCTGGTGTTTTTTTCTATTCTTTTTACAATTACCATGCATTTACTTCATCTGTGTATTCATTGATGCGTATTGTAGTACTTTAACTAACTTAGTGTCGATCTGATTTTCGACACTAATAGGATACTTTTCTAATAGGATACTTTTTAAAATCTTGATTTTATTTTTGAACTATTGGTAAACTAGCTTCCGTGGACTGAACTCTTTCATTTTACACATCGACCGATCACGCTCTCAACCAGATCGCGATCGCCATCCCGTACTTGATCCCAACCCCAATCCTACTCTCGATGACAATTCATATCAGTATAGATCCCGATTGCGGTCCCGCTTTTGATATCAACACTGATTTCGATCTAACTAGATCCTGATTCTGGTCCTGCTCTCGATCCCGTTCCCGATCTTAATTCTCATCTTGATACAGCTCCTAATTCTAAATACAGGCATGGTCTTAATTCTGATTTGGTGCCCACACTCGATTTCGACCCATGTCCCATTTTCGATTTCGATTCCAGTCTCGACCTTCGACTCTACTTCCCGTCCCGCTTGCGATTTCGATTCTGCTATCGGTTACGGTCCGAGAAGCCGGGGAAAATAAAATCAATAATTCCAATAACCTATAACCGGACGGGAGATTTAACTTGCTAATTAAGTGCGTATGCAAATTCATTCAGCCGTTTTTACATGATGCGCATACAGATAAATAGACAAATAGTTAAGAATTACAAAAATATTGTTATCGATCCCAAAGGTCCCCATTCTGTTTTATATATATATATGTATGTTCAATGTACAGACTTATGACTTACTAAAGCTTTATTATATGTATAGATCAAACAAAATGCATAATTTCATATGGTATGGTGTTCATGTGTACAATAATTGTTAATTGCCTATGCATTCTAAGATTAATTCGAGATTTTTTAAAGTAAGTATTTTTAAGTAAATGAATTAAGCGATACACAAATGAGTTCTGTTGATCAATATTGTCGAAGAAGCTATAGTAGTAGAATGAACTTAATTCTCTTATCTAAAATAAACTTGTTTTAAGGGTTTTAAACCAAAGGATGCCTATGTGTCCTTAATAAGGTCTGTCACAGGGCTGTATCTTTTGAATCGCAATAGGTAGACACTTGAAATTTTCATAGATCGTTAATTATTACTATGAAAATTAAAAATTAAAATTAAACTATGGAATCCATGCAAGAAATGTGTTATTTTCGGCGCTTTTGCTCGATCTTAATAATGGCAATACATACAAACCTCTGACTAGTATAACTATAATACATATTCTTAGGTAAAACAACAAATAACAAAAGAAGTTCGGACTGTTTTTTACTAATTAAAATAAATTTAGTGTATAATATTGTACGGCGGCTTGGAACCCTTCGTGCACGAGTTCAATTTGCACTTGCCTGTTTTTTCACTACCATACCCTTAGTACGGCGCATGAAACTGTCACTCTGAACTGTCCGTGATGTACTGCACAGGTTCAATGCTTTTCGACCCTTCCTTCTTCTTTCCCCTCGTGCCAATTTCACGCCATTGCGACGCTCTCGTGACTAACTTCACAGCGGCAGAGTTTCGTGCGTTGTACTGCATGTGCGGCCGGCAAATTATTTATCTGTAGCGCGGGGTCGATGACGATCGCATGCGAAACGCACAAAGCGCCAACAACGCGCGGTTCGTGCAACTTAGGATTGCGTAGAACGCGTTTTTTTCAAAACTACTCAAATTAGAAACACTCGCTTCGTGCCTTAAAGCGAACATTAAGCCTTCGGTTTAAAAAATTGTCGCTGCATTGATGGCAGCGGTCGTTAATCTCCCAGTCGCATGTTACAGTGCGGCTCTCTCAAGCCGTAATAAATTGTGAGGCTTTGAAATTACTTTTCACCTGTATTAATGATAATTTTGAATCTCACGATTATATTTAAGAGCTTTTTATGAATATGTTATATGTATAATTATGGTATTTTTATAAAGGCTCCTATAGGTTTTATACAATACTACATATAAATCTGTGGTGTCTCTCTGCACATACCTTTGTTTTTGTAAAATTTTGCGGTAGATGTTCGTTTTATGACTGACTCCAGTTCTACCATTTTTCAAATTTATTTCTGTCTGTCTGTCTGTCGGTCTGTGTAACTGTATGTCTTTTTATAACTTGCGAACGGTTCGACTCATAATGAAAATTAATATACTCGTAATCTACTTAGATCGAGACCACGTGCACAATCAAAAACAGGACCTCTATCGGAATCAAGACTGTGACATTGTCATCGAGAGCTGGAGAAAGCCAGTACAGTATAAGAATCATAATTTGCGCCTTTGTATTAAAAGTTGTTAATCGTCGATTAGAAATAATCACAAAGCCTTGAAGATATTATATTTTCACAACGCACGAGAGGTACAAGTACAGCCACTGTGCGCCGTTCTGGATACGATGCTGTGCGCCGACCTCGTGGTCGTCGCGGTCGGCCAGCTCGTGGACAACTTTTCCCATAGCGCGCTCGATTCAGTCTACTGCATTAAAGACATGTACACTCATCATTAGCAAGGAAATAAGGTGCGTGGGAAGCGCTTGTTTCAGGGCTATGTGCTTACACTGAACATTTATTTCCTTAGTTGAAAATAAAACCTATCTTTATTAACGTTTACTAAGAATTACCTAATTAACTACCGACAATCGTATCAGAATACAAAACCCTGTAGAAAAACAATCTCTGTAATGTGTGAAGGTATTATAATGTCAAATTTAAGGCTTTCATTATCGTAAATATACACAAAGTAATCGTTTTGTTTATTGTTCTCTGTACATTGTTTGATAATGACTATACGTGATTTCATTGTTTAAGTTGATCGGCGAGTTCGAGTCAGAGAAACAGTATATAGTAAAGGGATAATTAGGCAAATTGTCTTATTAGTGCCAATACTCTGAATTATGTTAGCGGTTATTATAAATAAGATAATATGATTAAAAACTATTATAACTAAATGTTCAATAATTAAAAATTATTGAACATTGAAAATTTGTCTGTTAAAAAAATATAACGACGATAATAAAACAGTGAAACGATAATAATTTAATAGCATGTTTATATAAAATTTAATCATTTAAAATTTTCATTTAAGTACTCCAATTTTTTCATTGGCCGTTAAAAAAATGAGTCTGAAAAAACCCCACAACACTTGTCCAATACAATATATAAATACGTTGGAGGGTTTTAAAACTCATCGTTTGCCTCATTGCACTACCTGTTACACCATGGTAGTGTTATTGGACAAAATCAACAGATGGCTACATAGGGGCTAGATACAGCAAATTCAAATTTTTTGCCCCCTCTTTAAGTGCCTACTGAATTGATTTGAACTAATAGTAACTGTCTACCTACCTTTAGATTTTTGATAGTGCGAGTGTCACCATAATTTTCTTTTTTTTTTTTTTTTTTGAGTCAATAAAGTTCATGAAAAGGAAGAAATCTCGCTATAAACGTTGCGGCCATGAAGAAGACCAAACGACATGAAGTTTAAGATTTTCTGTGGATGATAAAAGACAACGAAGAAATGAAAGTCAGTTTTTGTGTTTTTTCAAAATGTTATGTTTCATTACCACCACGCTAAAGAAGTCGTGGGCAACAGCTAGTTATAAATAATAATTGGAACCGAATATGTTGCAAAAAAAATATTTTTAATCTATGTTTTTAATAAGTATTTTATAAATAAGTTTTAAATGTAATGATGTGAATAGTATGCACCGTGAAATTTTTAGTGATGTGTTTAAATGCATGCGGTGATTCTTATCAGCAACGGATTTAGGGGGTCATGATGGTCATGGCCCTCCCTTGGGCTGTGTATTTGTCCTAATATTATAATGGAATTAGAACCAGTTCTGACTGAATCTCGTACGTGTAGTGTGACACAATGGCTCGAAGGCTGGATCCGCCCTTGATTGCTATTACTATGTAACAGGTTTTCGGCCCAATGACACCGGGGCGTATCTGCTAAGGGATTTGAAAGAGTCGAGTGGAAGACCAGTAGTTTCTCAGAAATTCATACTTTTTTAATAAGAACCTGCTTCTGAAATAGTCGATAGTGTAACCAGTTACTTTTGTCCGTAATTAAATATGCAGTCAACGAGTCAGGAATTTTTAATCAACAAATTTGTCAATTACGATTGTAAATTTAATATTATATATAATGTTAAAAACAATTCATTCGATCACAGACTGTGTATATTATTTTTTTTTTTTGTTGTAAATATGATTTTAATAAATAATGCTTATCGTATATTTCAAATCACTCACTCATTCATAAATAAACGCTACGTTGTGAGTAAATAGAATGAACACCATTTACTTCGAAAAACTCGAGGAATTCCTAGAAGGTATTTCGGTTAATACCTTAGAATTACGCGAAAATATTTCACAATGAATGAGAGACGATTTCGTGGCTCCTTTATCAAAGTTAAAAAATTTGGTAGCCTGTAAAGTCGGTATACGGGCGAAAGTTTTGTGACAACGACTTTGAATGGTAAAATCATTTTAATGTGAATATTCATTCGTATAGTAGGAAGAAGGATGAAATAATAGTAACAATTTAAAACATTTATTTATACAAAGAATTATATTTAAAACATTAATTTATACAAAGAATCTCGCACTGAATTTCATATTAACAAAATTTTATTTTACCTTTACACATACATACGTATTTATATACAAATATACATACAATAACTTGCAATACATTTGCAAGCTATGCACTAATTCTCTACGCGCGCAGACCGATCATAGTTGAGTGGGAGAGAGACGCAAGGCATTCGGCGGGCCTCTCGTTCGGTGACTCATCGTTACGTTACCGAGCGTTACACTTTTCAAAGTGACTCCCAGCCGCAACCTAATTTAAGACGTTGTCACGTCAATAATTATACTTTCTGTGTTGATACTGAATGAATGTTTACGCTATCGGCGAAAATAGAATTACGAGAGTTCTTATGATACTTTTTTTTTCGTAGTGTGTAATCGGAAGACATAAATAGAGCTTTACAAATGGGTCGCCGCCCGCGACGTCGGCCGGCGGGCGGCGGGTGCGGGTGGCGGGGCGGGCGCGCCGGCTCGCCGCGGACGAAACTCGAGCATTCTTAAAGAACCCTTTTGGTATTGTATTGGAGCCGGTGCCGTCGTAAATACAAAGAGAAGTTTGCTCGAAACCCGACGCCGTCCCCGGCGGAGGCGGCGGCGCCGGCAGCGGCGGGTAAACACGGCCGAAAGTTGATTACCGGCGGTTACGACGCAGCGCTACGCTCCGGCGAGCGGGCGGCGCAGCAAGTTGCGACCTAAGACGCGAGTTAGTTTTTAAGGTCCCGTAATGGTGGGTTCATATTATTTCGTTAGCCGAATGTTTTCTGGTATAGAAGAATAATAATATTGCTAAATTGTCTGGGCGGTGAATGGGGATGTAATAATTTTAATAAGCAAAAAGATTTAAAACAATCTAACGACATTAAAGAACTATATTAAAACATGTTTAGACCTTTGAAGAATTATGTTTATTTGTCGACATTTTTTGATGACTTGTTAAAACCTTTAACTATTCAATTTCAGCTGGTTTTTTTTTATATTACGTTTTATTATTTAGCCTCTAGTAACATTCGTTTCTTGTTGGACCTCAGCATTCGTTCCACCATTAAGTGGGCGCTGTTCGGCGCTTCGTCTCGGCCACGTTGTATGCACATGGTGCAGTTCACTTTCAGTCGTATCGATGTAAGTAAAGGAGAGCATCCACTTTAGACAATGGAGACGCTGCGACCGGACCTGTAGTCGATTCCGCTGAATAAGGTGTGCGGCGCATGCGAGCGCATTGTGTGCCGCACTGAATGCGAGCATTCTCATTCTGTTATATAAGCTACCGGTTTATTATAATTAGTTTATTTACGAACCTTAGGAACCTTATTTATATACAGTTTATAAAACTACGAGTGAGAAAACTCGTGTCGATGATGTGTGTGTAACGAAAATACAGCACTTTAAACCTTGTCAATAACTTTCAACTTATTATTCGTGATTACAAATAAAATCGACTTTTTGAAATTGGTTTGAAAAAATTGTCCAATCTTATTTTACAATTTATTCATAAATTGTTAGGACTCTCATAATCTGCAATACAAATATGTTAATAGGAAATTAGAATATTTAAAAAATCGCATGCTTCGTTCGTGTAGTGAATTGAATCACTAATAAAATTTTAAATAATCTAGACAATTCGCATTGTAATTATAATATGCATTATAAGTATTTACGTATACATCCACATTCTAAATTTTATGATTTTATAGCAAATAATAGGACTGCACTGTCACATTTTAATATACCTATTTCTTGATTTAAAAGCATTTTCTTGATATCTGAATAGTTTAGGTTGACCGATGTATCCAATTCCACAACGAACAAAATCCCAAGAGCACTGACGTGCCGATGGGATTTTGACGACGTGACTATCGAATAATTAATTACCTTCATTTATTATGTAGATTCTGTTTTAATCCTTTGTTTAACTCGTTCTCAATCCGGATTTTCAGCTCAACCTATTTCGGTGTCAATCTCGAATTCACCTTAAATTTTGATCCCGGTCATGGTAATTTTCACGGGCCTGACAGCATTAGAAGGCATAGGCTGTAACATATATATATATATATATATATATATATATATATACATATATGTATATATATATATATATATATAGATAACTTTCACTTGCTGTTTTATTTGTATTAAATTTGAATCGCTTGTGCTTTTTTCATACACATAATGACTACAAAATCGAGAGTATCCCATCTGTCTGACTATTTGGAAGATATGTCGCAATAAAAATCAGTCATTTAAAAAACAAAACATAAGAAAACAGACAGGAAAAAAAAAATAAGTGAAAAGAAAGAAGATAAATATCACATACCAATTACCTTCGCTCAATAAACAAACGTAAATAGAATTTTTATAATCAGGAAGGTAGTTCTTGAAATTAGCGTATTCCGACTCTTCAGCTTTATATATACATGGAGGTTAATTCATTAACAAAGAATTTGGAAAATATTCAATAAAATAAAAATTAATCTTAAGGGGATGAAGTGATTATGAAAGCATTTTATTATACCACAAAATCTTTTAGAATGTAAGAATAAAAAAAGTGTTTTAAAGTCAAACAAAAATTTATTCGTACTCTTAATAAATATATTTCTCAGGTATTAGTAAAATTAAAAAAAAATAAAACAATTCTTTTATAGCATTATTTTTGATTTTCTATTAATCGTAAAAAATAACGGCACAAACATAATTTTAGAAGACTTTCGATTATGAAAATAATTTAAAATGTTGGAGCCTCAAAGAATTTACAATTTACGTTTACCATTTTTTTAATTTAATTTGATTTTGGTTAATCTAACATTAAAAATAAAAACCTTTGTTAAAATTTTTGTCTTCCCTCGAGAAAAGTTGCGCAAGATAAGAAAAATGGATATTACCCAAGAAGTCCTTTACGAAAAGGCACTCGGGGCTGAGGGATGTCACACGGCCGCAACATCCAAAAGACGTTTCCGCTTGTTTCACGTTCCGTTCAATTGTCATAGTGTAATTGTACATCTAAAAAATTAGAGCTAACTAAGAAAGGTTTTCTCGTAGTTGACGTTCAATTAAACAAAACACCTGTAAAATTACAAATATCAAAGAAAACTGATTGGTTATAACAACTAGTTCATTTGTGATTGATGGAACAATGTAGGTACTACATTAATTCTAACGAGTTTATACATAGCTTCTATCATTACTTGCTTCCTTGCATAATTTGATCAGTTTTTTTTAGTTGATTTTTGCACATATATAGATTAAATCAATTCACAATAAATTAATTGAAATAATTAGACAAATTAGTAGTTTTAATTCTTTTCATTGTTAAATCAATAAAGTAGAATTTGATTTACATAATATCTGTTAATTACATCGACTACTTTAACACTTATTATTTTTAAAGTAAGAAAGATAAAATGATCACCTTTAATATTTAATATTATTGGATGAACTATAAATAAAATGTTAAATTCTACTGATTACTCTCAGTGTAAAACTGTGTAAAACTATTTTCATATTATTTGAAATAATAATCAATTTATCAATTGAAATAAGTGACTACCCTTCCCACCACACCCCAAAGGGCGACGCGGGGTCAGGAAGCGAAGCCAACTAAAGAAATCTGGTGCATATCGTTAGTCAATAGTTACATGAATAGTTGTTTGTTTGCCGTTCGAGTTAAAATCGCTTTGTTTCGTTAATTCATGACTTCTTTGTTTATTTATTGAGTACCTATTTGTATTACTTGCGAAAAGTCAGACGTAGTTGCATCAGTGAATGACATAGTTGTGGTATTGTTGACTAGTGTCAATGTTGAAGACCAAGTGCACCAAAAGTATAAAGAACTAAAGAACGAACCAAGCACAGTACAGAACTTTGTTAGTTTCTACAATTCATTAATATCGCCGATACCTTCTAACATAAATATTTGAACAATAGCAAAATAATATGTAATGTTGCACTGTACCGTTTAAAAATTAATAAACAACTTTGGTTTTATTTTATCTAGAATTTGTCATATATGGCAATTACAACAAATAATAAGATTTATTTTAGTATTAAATTTTTGACAAGAAATTAGCTTTTTTTAAATGTGGTATATGAATTATTTGTAAGCTGTGATAATTTTAACATAAATAAGTTTTACTTCATGTTTCTTCACAAAGCATTAACGTCAACTTTAGTTTTCTACAATTGCTGATAGATAAAATATAACACGCCCGTACTAACTACGATCGAGGCCCGTTGCGGGTGGTGCTGAATCTCATGCTGGCACTAATTTTCTAAGTGAATAAAATATCTTAGGCCTGTATTTGTAAATCGTACTCAATTTTAAGACCGCGTTTGAGTTAGCACTGGAGGTGCTGTCCTAATTAATATGTTGTACTTAAGTTCACTCTTAAATGTGGAAGATATCAACTATCAATCACGCGTTACAGGTGATTAAGATTGAACTTTAGGACAAATCGTCATATCCGAACTCATGGGCATTTTCAGAGTTGAGTGCGATTTATTAAATCAGGCCCTAGTCAATTAAACAAAATGTTATTTAGGGCCTCTTCCACTATTTCCTTTTAAACTCACTTTTAACAAAAGGTCACTTTTAAAATTAGTTTTGCATTCTACGTCCTCCTTTTAACAGTTTTTCATCCCTAACAACTGTCAAAAGTGGAACGTAAAGCTAATTTTAAAAGTTACTTTTTGTTAAAAGTCAGTTTAAAATGAGATGGTAGGAAAGGCTCTTAGTGTATTCAAACAAGAATAACTTAGTTGCCATTATAATATTACCAATTAGTACTAAATAAGTTTCATAGTTGATTCAAATAAATAAATTTGATCATAATAAACATTATATGGTTCAAATGTAACAAGTTCTAAATTGAATTTATTAAGCTGAACAATTACTATAATCATTTCTATGTTGGTAGTGATCATGAACTTAGTTGAATTTATTAAAGTGAGTTAGTTATTATAATAATTTTCTTTTTAATATTGACTAAGTATTAATTGAAATTATTAAGATAAGTTAGTCAGTATAGCCATTTTTCATATTAATACTGAATAAGATCTAAATTGCTTTAATTAAATAATAATAAGAGCTATAGAGTTGATTAGTCCTTTTAATAATAATAATCAATAAAAATCATCTTATTTGAACTATCCAATCTCTTGTTAGTCTCGTATGGAATCAAGATACATGATCACGCGAATCACAATTTTGTTAAAAGCAACCAATTTTTTTTAGAATGTATTCCAGCGCTAAGCTAGAGTTAGTTGCCTAGCTTGTTATCTATGACGGCTTTTAAATATTCTATTGTATACGGTGTTGTTAGTAGCGGTCACGCGCCCGCGTCGCTGGGCTTAAATTTAAATTAACCAATTTTTTAAATTATTCAAATGTGCTCCAGGTTTCGCTCCCGTGGACACAGAATGAACTCCTTCATCTTTGTATCGGCCGATTTTGCTGTCGATTTTGATCACGATTGCGGCCCTGTTCTCGATGTCAATTCTGATTCCACTGTTGGGTTTAGTCCCCGTTCCGCTCTCGATATGTACATATAGATATTACCCCCCAGCTTCACTGAACCTAAACTAATATTCAGCAATGATTGTTCACTCGCGTGTGCATAAAATGAATTCGTTCATTTTTAATATTAGGCGTTCTCGCTATCAATTTTGCTCTCGATCACGGTCTTGTGTTTGATGTCAATTTTGGTTCCAAATTCAGATCCGATCCCGGTCCCGCTATTCCAATAACGGTCTTGTTTGATCTTTCCTTGGGCGTGGATGTTAGTAATAACAGATTACCGTTTTTATTAGTATTTGTGCATTTTTTACACAAAAGGTAATCTTATTATATTAATTTTATACTCTATCTGAGAATACAAAGTACTTCTATGCAAAATTTGATTACAATCCGTTCAGCTGTTAACATATGACAAACACCCATTCAAATATACTTCTATGTTTTTTCTATTATGAATAGCTTAGAACCATATACGAACGGTTCCGCATCGAATAGCCGTGTCCCATACTGATATGATTAGTAGTTTTTACACGCTTAAATCTAAAAAAAAAACATTATATTATATAATATCTATTCTTCGCGGAAATTCATTACTAGATGCTTGCCTGCGGACGAGCAGTAAAACCGCTGACGCTCGAATCTGTTCTTTCACTATGAATCCTCATCCAACGAATTGATTATTAATGGGAGGATGGACAGATACGGTTTTTATAATAGCGTCTGAAAGTACGTGATACCGTCTGGACGTACAGCGCGCGAGGGGGCGTTCAAATTGTGAACACGCACCCGGAGGGGCGAGAAAAGTGTGATCATTAGTCGGGGGCGTAGATCGTGCGATTTAATTAAAAAGTTCAGACTCCCGGCGCGGCCGGCGCGTGTGCGGCGCGGCGCACTACGCGGCGCCTCCGCGAGTAAAGGCAAACTATAAGATTTAATTAACTCAGAATTTATAATCAAGTTGTGATATTAGCTCTCGTTGTAAAAATGTTCGAAACAATCATAATGTACTATGGCGTGGGCGTCGACACTTTCTGAATTGCTACTTTACATAATTATAAAGCTATAAGACTAATTTATTAACATTAAAGGTGACTATGAGATTAGTACGAGACGTCAACAGTATTAAGGAATTAGTTGAAGTGGTTTGATTAAAAAGTATTTTTTATACTAAAACCATTAAAATAAAATCTAAGATGATTATTAAAACGCATTCATATATCTCTTGAGTATTCGATTGGTCGAATTTATATTACAATATTTTTTTCTGTACAATTGCATATTCTAACTATAGTAAGAAGATAATCAACGGTGGTCGCTAATGTGCGAGCGAAAAGTGTGTCGCAATTCCTTCGTAGTTGCGATCGGAATAGGATCGAGATCCAACATCAGTAAAACAATACTTTATAGCCTGTTGCATATGCCTACTAAAATATACGCCTCCGCGGACGCAGCGACCGCGGAGGCTGGCGGAGTGACCACAGCGCTAAACATTTTGATAGCGCGGCCGTTGTGTTCCCACACGGCCGGTGAGTTTGGGGCTGCGCGCCACGCCGGTCACGTACCAGCTGACGTCGCGCTGCTCGCCCCTCGACGTACTTCGCACGCGTTTGGACCCGTGCGTTCGCTGACTTTTTCGCCGTTGAGTTAGCATTGAGCTCGGATTGATATTCTTCGTATACTTCATAAATACAATGTTAAATGTTAGACGGAAGCGCGCCATTGATTTTACTGGACTCTTTCGCAACCGACTTTCGTTGAAAAAGTCCCTTATAAATAGTTTAGAATAATGCTTTAAAATGTTAAATGAAAAGAAATCATACTAGTTAATGTTTTCGGCAGCCGCCCCCGGCGCCCGCCCGCCGCGCCGAGGGGCGTGCGTCACGTATTAATATTCCGCCCTCGGCGTCACTTCGGATCAAAGTTGTTTCCGCGCTTTTGTCTCGGGCGGATTCCGAAAAGGACCCCGCCCTTAATGAAACTTAACGCGACCTTGCTCATCGTTCACTCGTCCGTTTCAATATCATCACAAGGTTTTTTCACTTCTCTCAAGTAATTTAGTAATACCTATTTTTTTTCTACTTTATATACATGTAAACAATACGACGATGAAGTAATGGCGTGGTCCGTCTCATGAGTTATAAGCTTGGATTTATTAATAAATGAAGAGTTTTTTGACTCTTTTCATTTGGTTACTCATCAATTATTTCTATATTTACAAGTTTAACTTTAAATTTTAACGCGAACTGCTGTAAAGGTGCTAGAACATTTTTTATGAGAACTTTATGTTAGCATGCACATGCTCAAAATAAGTTGCAATTGTATTTGATTGAATACAAAAAATGGCAACTTCTAAAAAAATACATTACGACAGACGTATTAACAGCGGGTTGCACTAAAAGTAAAAACGTAATTTGTAAACCTAATACGTAATATTTGACAGATAATGTATGGACGATCTGTCAACCGTAAGACTTAGTTATTGTGCAATTAATACTCATACCAGTGAAAGTAGATAAAATCACCAGCAACCGAAATCACAAAGAGCCTATATTATTGTAGGCTTAGGACAAAGGTCCAATGTAAAGCACTTATTGTGATTTCGATTTTAATAGACATTTTATTTTTAGGTTTTTGCCTATATTTCTATTTTTAATTACGGTAACTTCTATTTGTCGATACAAGCCGACTAAAATCGATAGATTCCATTCGATTAAAAATTAAATAGAATAAAATCGTTATAACCAGAATACGTGCCATATAACTGGAAGCTAAGAAATAAAATTTCTTGTCACAATTACTATTGAATGAAGAATATTCTAAAATGTTTTCTGAGTCTTAAAACCTAAATTAAACAAAAAAAATAAAAGGCGATACATCATACTTAAAGAATGTCTTTAGAATGTCATCGTGTTATTTCTGTTATCTTCGATGCTAACAAATATGTCATTTGTTACTAATAGAACCTGACAAATTTAACATGAGAGATTTACGGCTAGTCGAATTTTTAGCATTGTCTTTTCAAAATAATATATTCTTTCGAAGTAAGTTGTATAGGGAACATTATCTATATTTATAAATGAACGGCTTAAGCTGTACGTTTGTACTAAATTTTTACTAAAATTTAAGTAACGTCTTAAGTAACGACTTAAATTTTACGTATCGCAGTCGTTACGCGTAATATTTTTTTAAATAATCGATGAATCAGCTGGGTCAATTTAATACGAAAGATTTAAAATTGCTTTGTAAGTGACTTGAAAATCTAACAAATGTGTAATGTTTAAAATGCGACGACGAGTTATATAATGCGCGTGCGCCTCGTATCATAATATAGTTGCCACTATGCGTTCTACGATACATTAATAATTATGGCGACACGGCAGTAGCCTAGGATGGACGACAGCACAGTGCACCTGGTCGTGGCGCTGCGAGCCCGGGTGCACTTGCTGGTCATCGGCTTGGCGACCTTTTAGAAAAAGTGAAATTTATAAAGTTATCAATAAAGATTATTAATTTAGTTTTCGTTCAAAAAATATATATAAATAAAATAGAGACAAAATTGTCTGTGGTATTATTATAGCACATTAAATTTCATTTGTTCGAATTCGTCCGTAGTGGATTAAGGTAATTACTTTGATTTAATCCAATTTATATTTATTTATAGGAACCTTATTATTTAAGCTAAAGTAGTTTACATATTGAATTGCTGCTTTTGTGACAACACTAGAAGAGAAAAAAGAATTGAGTTCTTCTTTTTTAAATTTGTTTTCTGGTACATAGTTCTATTTTCCGCGATTTGAAAAGCTGACAATCGATATATCTACTCTCTACATTCGGAATGTAGAGAGTAGATATATCGATTCGATCGTCACTTTCCCATAAATAGACGAAATCTATGATTTGTGCGAAAAGTTTTTACCGGAAATTAAGAATGGTATGAGAATTTGTTTTGCTGTTTTATAATTTTATTTACCTTTATGAGTGAGTAATGCTTCAGTAAACTTACATTATAAAGCACTAAATTAAAAAAGACCTTGTGTTCATTTTTGATTTACAGTTCTTTTTGATAAGTATTGCACTAGCAGTAGTTTTAATTTTTTTCTAATTATGGAACTGTCATACAGAAACTGGTCCTGTGTTGGTCAGAGATAAACGCCCGTGAAGACGATTCCACTCTATGAATTATCAAATTAATTTTCGATGAAATTATTTAATAATTTTATATGCATTTTTTCTTCTCGACAAGTTTCCTTTTATTATGCGAATTTCAAAACTTTAGATGTTCGTTTTACTTTTTCTGTAAACTACATGTGATGATCACTTTATTACGTTTTTCTTTCTTTTACTTTAGTCCCGTTAGTTTTGGAGATATATGAGGTATATTTGATTTTTATATTACGCAGTTTATTCCATATATATATAATGTATATAACTAAAAATTTTTTTTTATTTTGCAATGAGCTCCTCAAAATTAATGCCCAAGATTTGAAATCCTTTATTAACTCTACACGTTCCTGTTCGCCTAACTCTGGATATTTACTAAATCACGACATTTTTCTCCACCAGTTACCAAGAAAAACAGACATAGTCACAGAGTGATTTTATAATTGCGCGGTATTGTTTTTCATCACGTATATGGAATTCTAAAAATAAACGAAAGTTTCTTATTAGCTGCAAAGCTGTCTTCGGTTACTCTCTGCCGTCATAGCCAGTTGAGATAGGAACATTGATACATCGATACATAAGAACAATTTTTTTTGTGAATGTCGCGCTCTTTTAGTGGCGCACCGTCCCGGTCGCCGATAAAACGTTATCGCCTAAAATTCGCATTGAAGCGGAATGCTATAACTTGGCCCTTCGCGCCGAGCGTCATTTGTGTGCGTGACTGTACCTACTGAAGTTGTACAATGTATTTAGGATCTCTAGAAGAAATATCACCTGAAGTTTTATGCGACGCTCTCTGAATAAAATTTGATGTATACAATGTCAGTTGTGTACCAGATATACCTACAATATCATGCGTTTATTTTATCGACGACATTTAAAGAAATGTTCAGTTTTCATGAGAATTTATTTCTGTTGATGTAGACGTCAAAGGAAATAAATACATGCAATTTAAAATAAATAGGTCGGTCAAACAATACCATTTTTATTTATATAATTATTTGATATTCTACTTGACATGACCGTTAGTAGCATTTATTGTGGGCAATTTTTAAAAGAAAGTGAGTACAAATCGACATGAAAGTTCTGTGAATTGGCCATCGCTTGCAATCGAGAAATCTAGTTAATACCCTGATCATGCACGCTAATTCGCGAGTTAATTGATCCTCGGTACGGTACATGTTTACTCGGGAGACATCATTCAGCTACACGAACGTAATAATTGTCTGCAATTTCGGTACGTGACTTAGCTAAATACTTTGAAAAAGCCAGTAATCGAAAGCGGCGTCGCGGTGGCGCCGGCGCGCCTTCCGCCCTTAATGGCGTTTGCCCAGCGCCCTCCGAGGCGACCTCCTCCTCTCCCCGGCCCTCGATCTCGTTACCTTCGGTAGGTATCTTTTCGCGACGGCTGGTAAGCGTTCGTAAACCAGTGTACGGCGAAGTGGTCACGTTCTCGCTACCACGTCGCATATAAACGAAACAGTGATAAGGATGCGGAGAACGTTTAATTTTGTGATTGTTGTTCCTACCTAAATAGATGGAGTTTGCTTTTTATTATCTAAACGTAATCAGTAACATGTTATGCAAAGCACCACAGTACATTCATTATAATATTAAACTATTAAATTAAATAGGTATAAGGAACCTAGAGGATTCAGATTTAGTGCAACTACTATCACATTCTGTTAACTAGCAACAATTAAATTAATTTTAAATTTATTTATAATATTTGCTTCTGGATATAAATTATTGTAAATGCTAAAATACTGTAACGAGCCAAAGATTCGATGATATCAACAGATGAAGATCATTCTTCACGTTACCAATAGATATTTTTGAATATTTGACTCAACTTGATATTTATGTAAATCAAACCGTTTTCGGACCGATCGCATGGAGAATTTTAAGCTGTCGTATCGGTCGTACTAATTACGTTACACAACCAACAAACCGCGCAGCCCTAGGACGTCAGGGCTGGTGATCGATGGGCGCGATGATATTTAATTACTCCACATCGGCGGGGAACTAAAGCTGTAAGATTAACCTTATATGGCCTTCTCGCGGCAACTCGACGCACTGTACTCTGCTTGTTTCTTAACCCGTTTTATAAGCCTCCTCGGTGGGAGTCGTTAAATGCCGTGGCTTAAAAACCCACCGACTCTTGGTAATATTTTAGGTTGCTCAATTATATTACGTAGCTTTAGCCGTTACCCGCTCACTTTGCTGGGCGTAAATTAAAATGTAGAAATTATTGTTCTTGTTTTAGCTTTAAACATGTCCGTGGTTTCGCTCGCGTCTACGTAAAGTGAATTACCACCAATTCCAATCTCGATAACAGTCTAATGGTCGATGTCAATTTTAGTTGCAATGTCGGGTCCAATCGTGGTACCGCTTTTAATCCTCGAAATAGTTCGAGAATATAACATACTTCTGTGCGAAACTTTATTCCATTCCTCCTATCCTTTGCTCGTGACGAACATCCAAACAAACACACTTTAAGATTTTTTGTATTGTGAATAGCTTTTAACCACCTACAAACGATCACCATGTCCAATGGTCAAATTAAGAATTATAATCCGTCAGCCGTCATCGTACGATAAACATTCATACAAACAGACTTACATTTTTTTTGTGTAATGGTAGCCTATAACGATCTACAAACGATTTCGCTTCGAATGGTCAAGTCCCAATTACAATCCGTTCAGCCGTCAGCATGTAATAAACATCCATATAAACATAGGTTCAAATTTTTTTTTCTTATCAATAGCCTAAAACAATCTACAGACTATTCTGCGTTGAGTGGTCATGGTTCCATGGCGATATGTTTTTACGTGATTGCATCACAAAAAAAAGTTTGTATATTTTATTTTAAATATACTATAAAGGTGCTTACAATGTGCAGGTTATCTAAATTACCTGTGAAAATAAGTTTGAGTTTTTGTTGAAATAATATGTATATCGGGAAGCTTGTTAAAAGACCGTATAATATTAAAGAAAAAAAAAGGTGTTGGCGCCCTCAAAAAGTATGCAAGACACAATGCGAATGTAAATGTATTTGTATTGGTTATAATGAATAGAAAAATCATTTGATGTTTCTAATGAATCAAAAAAAAACCGTCGATTTTACAGCAAAAGTTTTTTGTTTTGTAATAATTTTTTAAATAGATTAAAATCGAACGACAAGACTGATTAAAAAATGTTAAATGTGTATTCAGAGAGGAAAAAGTAATAAACATAATTTATCATTACATTTGAAGATATAGCAAAATTACCAAAAAGTTAATGTTTTTTTTATATATGGAGTGAAGTCAAAAATATTGCATTAGGATGCTGCAAGGTCTCGTGCTATACAATCCACTTTTACAATCGTTCCGCAGGCTGTGCTGACCGGTCGTAGCTATGTGCGTACGCGGCCAACTAAAAGAGGGATCAGCAACATTATTGAAACCTGCTAGTTCTTATGAACCTTAAAAATGATCTTTAAATTGTGTACATTTGACTTTAAATGCTTTCGAACGTTTTAAGGGTGAAAAAGATCACATGTAAAAGGTGCGGGATTGGCGGTGATCACCGACGTACGTCGACGGGCGTCGAACTCACCGCCGCCGCGTCGGTCTTTTCCGACACCGAATGACAAACTCCTTCCATCGTGCTTATTCGGTTTACCCAACCGGTGTAAGACCGTATCGTATTTATAGAATATCGAACGTGAATTGATTATTGTTGCTTTTGCCTTACCTGTCGTCTGTACAGAGATCGGTGAGTTGCTAAACGACCGGTAAGGGCGCTATGCTCTATTTTGATGTAAAAGAAATGTCAATACATAAAGACTCGCATTCAAATTCAAGTTTATATTATCCCTTTAGAAGTTTTCAAAAAAGAGATCTTTTCGAGCAGGAAATGAAATGTACCGCTCTCCGCGACTACATTGTAACCATCGTTCACGTCGCTTTGTAGCGGTTATTAATGGTTTTTTTTGCTCCTCTCATACGTGCACTGTGTTTTAAGTAAAATAAATGTGATTTTAATAATTCCTGATTTATTTTACACAATAAAGGCTAGTTATTTTGTGTAGTCGATGTAGATGGAACAAAACAGGTATGTAAAGGTAATCTGTGGTTTATGCGTACTCTTGTGGGATATAGGTATGAGGTATTGAATAATAATAATAATAATAAAATGGGTTTAATACAAGCGCATTGTTTACTAATATCTATAGAAATTCTTATTTATATATTTAGATAAAAATAATAAAGATGGATGTCCTAGATTTCAGAAAAAAGGAGATGTGGAACCGAGTTTTAGGTTCGTCTGCGAAAACCTGTTTGGTCTAGATTTCAGATGGATATTTGTAAGCCGAATGAATGATTGTCAATTCAAGGTGGAGTTCTTTGTCCCGTTTGAAAGATTTTCACAGCTGGCTGTACTTCCACGGTATTGTGCAGACGACCGTGAAATCTCGTCGTCGACTCGCCACAAAGTCTGAATCGGGTCCGTTCGGCGTCTGCTAGTCGAAGTAATGCAAACACTGGCCGAGCACACGGCATCACGCGTCACGATCATTCGTCACCGATACGTTTTCAGTGGTTGCGTCGGCGTCGTGCCACCTAACTCGATCAATGGAACGAGGCAACTATGTTTATAGGACGCGACACTGTAAATTTTTAGTCGCAATAGTGTATGTCTGCGTTTGAGTGCTGTTCGTTTAAAAGTTGAAAATTAGATCAAAAGATGACTGTGAGCAATTTAAAATTTAATAAATCAAATTAATTACAAAGTTCATGTTTGTGGTCAGTAGTATTATGTAATGATACACACATTGATCTTGTCTTTTTAAAAGTATCTTGTATTACAGAGACGATGATTACAATACTAAGGATAGATAGAAGATTTAATTATGCCAACGTTTTTACTATAGATAAATTTAAATTTAAATCATAAATTTGTACTAAAATATTTTTATGCAGTCATTTAAATGCTCATTTATTCATAGTGTAGAGTATAATATTTTTTAAGTAATAGAGGTGTAATCTGATACTCTGCATTGTCGCAATTTCCTCATTGACCCTATAACATTCTACTTTTAAACATGCAAATGCAAAAACATAAAGGTAAACAAATGTAACACACGCAAAAGATATGAAAGAAGAAAAAGGTTTTTTTTCTTTGGCAAATTGCTATCGAAAAGCTGATACAAAAATGGGGTGCTATATACACTTAAACGGCGTTTGCGTATCCAAACATCAATGTTATATTCTTGCAGAAGACGCTAAAAAGGACAAAGTGCGTGTCGGGCCACACAGAATGTATGGTTCCTTAGGTAGCCCGTCACAATATACGGACTTAAAAAGGGGCTTTTTGTTTAGGACTACGGACTTGTTGATCGAGATGACAGCTTATCGGCTGACAATTTTATCTAAGTGATTTACAATGTAATTTGTACGATATTTTCCTTTTTACTTCTCCGAGTACATTTTATAAGTTGATCGACTACTACTCATTAACTTGTAAAGAGCCTACTTAGGTGTGATAGTTCGTACGTTTTTTCGATTATTTTTATTAATATTAAAAAATCTTTTACTTTTAATCAAAACGAATTAATTATGAGAGTACAAAAACTTCATTACAGCATGTCGTTCAAATACGGTCATTGCATTGCCTATTTATGAGGGCAGCTACTTAGTACATATTTGAGGTATTAGAAACTGAATTAACAGAAATTAGTTTTGCATTTCTTTGAGTGTGCTAAATTTCTCGTACATAATATGATAAAGTATTTAATTCTATATCCATCGACAAAAGAAAAATAAAAACTGCATTTGAGTAGGTTCTAAATTGTAAATGTTAAATAAAATTATGCTATTCATGACTGGAGTTCAATAAGAAATTTACTATATAAAGACGTGCGATTTGTTTTAATACTGTATTATGTTACACCAGCTTTCGCCCGCGGCTCTGCCTGCCTAGACAAAATTAATTCCCTTATTTTTTGTATCGCCCCATCTAGAAATCGAGGTACTGAACGCTATCTCGCTTTCGATTCTGGTCAGGTTGCGTTCTCGATGTCAATTTCTTCCATTGTTATTCCGATTGTTCTGCTATCCGAAAAGTTCTGCTATTCATCGATAGATGGCAAAAGTAAAAAGTATCACCGCTGTGCCGGTCGGAGTGGGAGGTGTTAGGTTATTTTCGTTACGGAATTTTTGGATTCGGTATCCACGCTCAAGGCCCGCGATAGAAGCTATGCAATAGCTTAAAAATCCTCTCTTAGTGATCCCTTACGTTACAGCAGAAACCTCTGTGTAAAATTTCAAAGTTTGAGATCCAGTAGTTTGGGCTGTGCGTTTCATATATGTCAGTCAGTTTACTCTTTTTATACTATATGTGCAGATAAGCTATTACGGATTACAGTACATTCATGATAAAGTTTTACTTAGATCATGCTCATCACGTTTTTGTTCCTGCATAACAATACTCAGTAATGTGCCTACAATATGATACTTTTAGGATACGTCTGGAACTATGATATTCTCTTATACTATAAGAGATCAAATTTTTCGCGTGGTTTTGGGCTTCTACCCCTGTTATCTTTTACGTAACCTAAGTTTGGACGTTAAATAGACTCGTATATCACTGTTATGGACGTCGGATAGACCGGTACGGGCCAGCGGGCGCAGCGCGGCGACAGGAAGCAAGGAGCGAGGACCGGCGGGCCCTCGCGCCGCGGTCGGCTGCTCCCGGACGACGACCCTCGCTAATAGCCGCCCCGCCCCGCGCCCGCCGGCCCCGGCCCCGGCCCCCCGCCGCACCATCGCGTTGCCGATAAGCCGCGGCTGGGATCTCGTTTGTGTTGTCGCTTATTATACTTCTTTTGTACTGTGGAGTCGGGTTCATTTTTTTCTCAGCTGCATTGCTGAAGTGATATTTCCTTTAACCTTTATAACGTTAATATACCCGAGGCAGATTTTGTTAAGATTTCGGAACTGCGAATAAATTCGAGTTAAACTGCGAATCGTTCCTCTTTTACGGCCACGGTTTGTTGAAAAATCGCTATGGAAAATAAGAGGACGCTCACTCGGAAGATTAATATCAAGAATTATAAGTTTTCTATTATTTTTTCACGTTGTTACATTTAGACGTCTTGGGGGAGAGTTTTTAAACGATTCGGGGAGACAAATTGCATTTTACAAATTAAATAGGCCAGGTCTTTGTCAACGTAAGCGGAGTCGCGAACATTAGCACACTAAAATGAATCATTAATCATGACGGAGGTAACAACTTTTTTTCCGCATTTAGAAGAGAGTTACTCGTATTCGGTTGAAAGTTATCGGCCGCTTCCTCCTGCGGTCTCTCGCTGCCGGCCGCTGCGGTTTCTTGCCGGCGTCATCTCGCGCGCGGCCTGCTCAGATTCACATCGACAAGACTTCCTCGATTGGACGTCGTGTTTTACGTGTTTCGTAGCATCTGTGTTAGTACTAGTCCGGCTAGTTTGTATTCAATAATATCTATAAATTTACAAGTAAATTGTGATGATTTATAAACTTATCTTTTTGATTCTTACTCCTAGCTGATTTTAAACATTTAGGAATCTGCTGGAGAAAAAAAAAACAATTGATAACTCATTTGTTTCAAACTCTTCAATGCTTTGAAGTTGTGATCGAACATTCATACATATAATATTTCGTAACTATGTACATTTGGTGATAAGACCATGGATATTTATATTCTGAAATCTGTCGTACTTATGGGTCGCAAATATCAACCCTGGTTTGATGAGCCTTGCAAAACGCCATCTCACCGTAAACAGGAATGCTACCGAGCCTGGGCGAATTGAAGCTGGTGGATCATGTACCGATTTATTTAAGTTAAGAAGAGGTATAACTCGGCCTCCAGTATCTGTAAAAAAGCAATTTATATTACCTTTTTACAGACCCAGGCGAAAGGCTCACGTACTTATACTCATCAAGATATCATGCATTTTCGTCTCTTGCCAAAGCTGTCCAAGGTATTTTTTGTGGATTGTCATTTCCACCCTTGCGCAGGAAAGACGAATTATTGACCCATACTACAAAAAAGAAAATCGATCTGTTGAGTAATTTTGCGTCTTATAATAATTTACAAGGACATATTCATCGTTTCGATTTCTTCTTAAATAAATCGTTTTACTATATTTATTTAAGGAAGTAAAACGATTCAGAAATATTTTGTCAAATACAGCGTTGATATACGTAAATAAAGATTCGATTTAAAATTTTATTGTATTTTTTTTCTAATGATAATTGGGAACTGAATCTATTCGTTACACTGTATAAATACTTCAAATCAAATATTATAAGTATTTACTATCCAAGAATTTGTTCAAAAGGAGGTAGATATATGTAATATCGGACAGTACTAGTAATATTTTGTGTCATAGTCTACATAATGTATTTGACTTTTTATTTATTAGGATAACTGTTTACGTTAAGTTGTATCATTCCGTACGGTCATTCAGCCAACTCTACAAAATACGAGGGTTACATCAAAATTATTGAGATAGAGGAAAACTATATAAACAAGACACACCAGATTTACATATATTCAAAGTAGTCTCCTTCAGTACACTTCTGTTGTCGGATTTTCCACAAACCGAAAGCATCGCATCAGTACTTTACAGAAATAGATTAAAGTATTAACAATATCGGAGTCAACATCTTTGTCTAATGTAAAACGGCGACCACGCCGTTTTTCGCCATTTTATTTTTAATTAAAAAACGAACAAAACTAGCTCACTGCGAGACTGAGTGACTGAAGCGGATGCTCTGTAAGACTACAATGTATTTTGCTTAAAAAAGTTGACATAGAGCGCAGCCAGTATGAGAGGACGCGTTATCGTGGTGCAGCATTAATATAACAGACTCTGATTCTAAGAATCTGGAGAACTTCTAGCAAGCGGTGTTGTGTGTATTAGGCCGCCACCAGAACAGTTTTCTGTCCTTTTAATTTAAGAGCTTTGACCAAGCCTCTGAAAAACAGGGGCATTCATACCTTTTTTCATTCTACATTCTTTTTTCACGATGTTTGGCGTCGGATGATCTCTATGAAGCCATACCCTATTTTCCTGACGTGCAGCCAAGTCGTAAAAGGGAATGTACGTTTCATCACATGCTACAATTTTATAGATTATACGGTGACCAGCTTTATTCAATAACTTTATGTCTGTCGGCTGATCCTTACACGCTCGTATTTTTGGTGTCATGTAAGATGATGTGAAACCCAACGAGAAATAATCTTTTCCATTTTTAAATCATCATGCAAATCCTTATTCACCGCTGCGGATTCAATTCCAAGAGTATTCTGAATCGTTTTGTAGGTGCATCGATTGTCATTTTTTATGATTTTACGAACACGGGCGATATTATCTGAAGTGACTATTAAAACACGCCTTCCCGTGTGTTTTTCATCTTAAAATGAATTGCATCATTACGAATTTTTTTTAACTATCGAAACACAGTGGGTCTAGATGGCGTTTCAATATTAAACGTTGACTGTAACCGCTACACACATTGCTCTTCAGAGAGACAAACCCTAAAATCATAGTGTATCATAGATCACTAGTGCTCACATTTTAAATATATACTTGTTTCATAAAAGCATATTTACGACATCTACGTTAAAAAACGCGGGAAGTGACTACTGCGCGCACTTTTGTAGTGAAGCGGATTTGCACGCTTGCGCGATCAGATCACGGGAAAATCATCGTTTGACACCGCAACAATTGCGGAACGGCCCCGGTATTATATTCGGTTGAAGGTACTAAACTTTATATGCGACAAGAACAAGCGTTAAACGGCGACGCAATATAAACTATCGCCCGCTCAGCCGTATATCTTGCGAACTTTACTATGACAATCCGCGTGAACTCTCGAAGCGGGCAACGATATATTTTCAACAAAGCACTTGATACTTTAAGGCGGGCGCGGGCGGCCTCGGCGCGGTCCCTCCTGCCCGGTATGCGGCGCGCGGCGCCCGTTTACGGTATTCTACATTCTTTTAGGTCGGATGATTTAATTTGTTGCGAGATGTTTGTCCGAATTATTAGATGTTTCGTAATTTGTCCATTCACTAATTCACCATTTTTATGTTTTATTTTTTGAAGTGTAGACAAATGAAACTAATTTTAACGAGAATTTCTCATCGATCTTTATTTGCGGAGATATGGTTTTTAGAAAATTCTTTATGACTTGACGTCATAGGTCTGTGCTACAGTTCCCGAGTCTTGCATATTAAAAAAAAACAAAAGTAGGTCGCAGCAAAAGTCAGTGTCACCTTGTCAAATGACCTCTAATCTATTTCAGTTTTCGGACGTGTGTTTATTGATTTTTCGGTTTTATATTTTTCTTGCTGGCGATTTGCTGCATAATTACTTGCCTTCGTTTTGTAATAATGATTTTTTTTTCTGTTATTTAGCTGAAGAGTGAAAATGTCTATTTGCTTTTAAGATCTTAGTATGTCGGATTGGTTTGCTAAAGTAGACTCAAGAAATTAAATAATTGTAGCATAAATCTATGACGTTACACTTCAAGAATCAAAAGAAATAGTGTAGCTATATCCGTAATAGAAAGTTGAAAAAAAAAATATTTTTCAAGTAATTTTATAAAATTAGAGAATGTTAGAGAAATAACTGACTTTGTTTTGGCAGAGGTTCATTTTTTACGAACATTTTTAGTTATTTGATGACATTGGTATTTTACGTTAGACTATAAAAACATTAAATCATTCTACTTATACTAATTAACAAAAATTACGCAATGTCGAAAACCGGTAAATGACCTGTAAAAAGGTAGCTTCCGTCTGTTTGTAACTGTGGATATAGTTAATATGATTCAGTGAACGGTTTGAAATCATTTTATAAAGTTTACCTTAATTTTTGCTATGTTAGAATTGGTTGTCTTAATAGTTTTACTCGCTTTTCATATGGTAATTGAAGAAATAATGTAATTTCAGGTCTAAAATACCTTCACTCGGCGCGAATCCTACATCGCGACATCAAACCGGGCAACTTGTTGGTGAATAGCAACTGCGTTCTGAAGATATGCGACTTCGGCCTGGCCAGGGTCGAGGAGCCCGACACGTCCAAGAACATGACGCAGGAGGTCGTCACCCAATATTACAGGTATCTGTTTGATGATGATAAGACATATGGCTGATCTATATGAATAAGTTCCATCGAATATAATCAACGTACTTTCAAATTCATAAAAATCATAAATCGTGAGGTTGTACTTTTAGCCGTTCAAGGTCGACGTATTTTGAAAAATTATAAAAACTCGTTAAAATGTAACATCTTTTTCGGTTTTTCTTCACCGGGTTACGATTATCCCTTTGATTTTTGATGAGAATTCGATGAACGTCGCCAAAAAAAAAATATGTTTCAAAAGCGTGTACTTTTGAGTATTTGTACGACTAAAGTTCACCAAAATGATCAAAGTGTTGAACGCCAATCAGTTTGATTGTTCCAGATAGTTATAAATGTGGTTTCAATAGACGTAAACGATTTAAGGTGACGCAGTAATAAATTATTAATCTGACATTGTGTAGCGTCTCGTAACCCTTGCACACTGCGGTAATGCTTAATAACATTTAACACATGACTATAAATGTATGTAAAATTTTATGAAATGGGCTAAAACCGATATAAAATCAATATTTCAGATCGATTTATGCATTATAATCACCGACTTATACGGGTGCCCATACGCATGTGGATTTTAATGCGATAGATACCCAGCATTCAAACATAATGTTCGTGCCCGTAATATTTTAGATAAATTTAATCTAAATTATAAAGAGTGGTAGGAATTTAATTAAAATAATTGATAAAACCGATTCAAGGTGGGAGTCGGATTCCCGCATCCAGGATTCCGTACCAACGAACAAATGATTACTAAATTAGTTATTTAACAGGATTTAAATTAAACTAGTGTCACATTAAACAATAATAATAAACAAAAATATAGACATATTTTGGACAAAAATATATATTAAGAAGGTACTTATCGTATAACGTCATACGTGGGCGACAACCGCCCCGCGGACCGCATCCGGCCACTGTAAGATTTGATCTGGCCGGCGAAACATTTTGAAAAACCCAATTAAAATAAGTATTACGCCACTTACTCATACTCACAGAATCAAGTGAGCGAGCAAGCTAAGTGGCGGCGATCATCAAAGAATGAGGCGGCAAACATCAAAGCCTTTGATGTTTGCCGCTTCACTGGCGGCGCAACAAAAAATTATTGCTTTTCAATTGGTCTACACTAGACCGTTCTAGATCATTCCTTAATTTTGCCTATATAAGCGGGTGGATGGCCCGAACTTTAAGTCAGTTCTATTTGAGCTACCGAGGTGATAATTTCGACAAGCGATATCCTAGCGAACTGCTAAAGCGACAATTTGGTTTGTGCCTTTGTGTGCATCTTGAGTGCTTATTAATTATATCCTGTTATTAAGTTTATAGAATGAAAATGATGTCTGGTGAAAAGAAATGAAAAGTAAATGCAGAGGGTCGCCAGTTTCAAAAATGGACTGAAGTATTCCTTTTTATCTCGCACAATGCTCTAAGCCTATTTGTTTGCTGTGTAATGAATCCATTTCAGTGATGAAAGAATTCAATATAAAGAGGCATTACTCAACTAAGCATCTTGGGCTGCACTCACTGACAGGACAAATAACAAAAGAAAAAATCCAGAACCTTATCGCAAATTTGGAAAAACAGCAGCAAATGTTTCATAAACAAACACAACTTGATAATGTTGTGAAAGCTAGTTTTATAGTTAGTTCTAATTGGGCAAAGTCATTACAACCATTTTCCGAAGGAAAATTTATCAAGGAATGTATGTTAAAAGTTTCCAGTGTTTTGTGTCCTGAAAAGATAAATGAATTTTAAATATTAGTTTGTCAAGACGAATTGTTGTCTGACGTATAGATATGATGGTTAACGATATAAAAACAACATTGACTGACCGTATGGCTGGTTTTGAATCATTTTCCATAGCATTAGACCAGAGCACTGATTTGTCTGACACAGTTCGACTGGCTATATTTATTCGAGGTGTTGATAAAGAGTTCACTGTTACTGAGGAATTGCTTGCTTTACAGCCGCTAAAAGGAACCACTATAGGGGAGGACATTTTTAATGAAGATCAAAAAACATTCACAAGTTTTGGTTTGCCATGATCAAAATTAGTTGGAGTATACACAGATGGTTACTTTCTATGGTCGGCTTACGTAAAGGTTTCGTCGGAATTTCGAATGAAAAAGCAACTGAATTAAATGTGCAAAAAGATGATTTGATAGTCCTTCATTGCATTATCCACCAACAGAACTTGTGTTCCGAATATGACGACGTATCATATTATTGTGAAGTCAGATGGCTAAGCAAAGGGAAAATGCTGAAACGGTTTTACGAGCTTAGAAATGAGATAGCAGATTTTATGCAAATAAAGAATAAACCATTATCTGAATTGAGTGACCCAAAATGGATATGTGACTTAGCATTTCTGGTCGACCTTACAGGCTATTTGAATGATTTAAATTTGAGACTTCAAAAACAAGAACAGTTAGTAAATGATTTGTACAGCCATTTGAAAGCGTTTCAGAACAAAATCCGCTTGAGGAGGCTTGTATCCGCAGGCACAGATGCTGTCTGCTAACAGTTACCATTTCACCACGCTCTCTGCGTATGAAAATATTGCTTATGCTCAATACGCTGAAGAACTCAAGTTACTGTCGGAGCAATTATCGAACAGATTTAGCGATTTCAAAAACATGGAAGAGTGTTTCAATTTATTTGCTACTCCAACAAAAAGTAATGTACAAAATGCTCCAATACAGTTCAAATGGAGTTGAGCGAGATTTAGAAAGCTCACTTCTAAAATCTAAATTTGAAGACGTCGAGTTGTGCAATTTCTATAAAAAATACCTCGAGGAAGACCATTTTCCGCAGCTTAGAAAATTCGCAAGAAAATAAGTTTTTGCGTTTGGCAGTACTTACAAATGCGGAAAGTTCTTTTCAATGATGAAATTTAATAAATCAAAACATCGTACAACGCTGACTGATGATAATTTGGAAAATTCTTTACGTCTTTGTATCAGTGGAATTAATCGAAACATCGATGGATTAGTTTCCCCAATACAAGCTCAAGTATCTCATTGATTTCAGTGTGGCTATTTAAATTTCGTAGTTTGTAGTAAATCCGATTTCACGATTTAATTATAATGTTGTACCTATTTTTTTGATTTCATTTTGTTATTTTACTAAATTGTATTATAATAACATTACTGTCGTATTATTTCATGTCTGATATCTATCGCTAAAAATTATGAACACTACTTTAAAATGCACTACTTTTGAACGAACGAAGGAATTCTGTGTACTATATATATATATATATATATAATATATATAGTACACAGAATTCCTAAATAGAATTTTAAGTGAAAGTATTTTTAAAGCACTGTTGTGATTACTATTGTATTTTATTTTTTGGATTTCAAAAAAAACAAGAAAAATGGGATGGAAACATCACAGAAATAAACGATCTTTGTAAACTAAATAAACCGCGAGATAGACACCTAACAGAAAATGTAATTTTGAAATATTTATTGTATTTTTATTCGATGAAATCCCGTGCAATAGGGTGCGTAAAAGCTTTTTTTGTCTTTCAGGTGTCCCTATGAAAGACTGTCTATGATTTTCTTTTTGTTAATGTTATTGCAGTAGTCACATGATCGTACAGTTTTGTAAAAATCGATAAAAAATAACGGGAGTTATAAGGCTTTGAGACGTTGACAAACGGGCGGACGAAACTATAAGGCGTTTGGCGATGGGATTTCGTCTTTGGCTCCGGAACCTCAAAGATGATGAGCAGAAAGTGAGAAAGACTTCTTAATTAACGATCGGCCGCAATCGCTGACCGATGGTTACTCGTGTCCAATGAACTGTGAAACTATAACAAGCTCTCATTAGTTACAATTTTGGTCACCGTGCGTGTGTCGCTGTCGACACATCGTCGTCGTCGCGATGTTCATAGGTGGCTGTTCACAGACGTGCACGTGGGATGGACGCCTGCGTGTCTGCGACCGCGAGATGGGCCCGTGAACCGGGGCCGCTCCCGGTCGGAATCGTCGAAAATTATTGTAATTCGGTTCGTGCTCAGTCGCGTTCCAAATGTTTCGGTTCCCGTTGGAGGCCACCGAGAAATGATTTTCTGAATTAAACATGCTGTCCCTGTCCTTGTGTGTCGCACTTGTCGGTTCCTTGGTTCCTTCTGTTCGACCTCTCCGTTTATTTTGTTTCGCGGGGCGTAGCCGGCGAGACTCGGTTCGGACGCTCTCAAGTACTTATATATGGCGCTTCGCAGTAACAGTAAATTGATTTTTTTAGTTCGTTGATCGGATTTGCGAGTACAGGTCGAAGCTCTAGGCTGTCGTTGAATTCAATCACTGTTTATGATTATAGAAATAAATTGTTGTGTCACATCGTGATGATTTCACTGCTGAAGCGTACGTCCGCACAGTCTCTTATTTCAGGTCGTCGCATTCGGACTCTGAAGGTCTCCACTCATAAGTCGGAGACTGCTGACGCCCGTCGTCATCGACGAGACGAGAGGCGGGATCAATAGCTTAACATGCTCTCTGAAGCACGGGGCGAGTGTATTGATTTCACTTGAGTTAACAAACCATTAATCAAATTCGCCCGTGTTTAGGATCGAACCCGGTAACTTCAGATTGGAAAGCAATGCTCGTAACCACCGAGCCACCACCGCTCATATATTCACGTCAACATGTTAATAAATTATTAACACGTTGTTATTTGTGCGAAACGAATCAGTTATTGACTTTATGATATTTTAAAAGCTGTTGTCAAATATCAAAATCTTAGGCTTACTTGGATTAATTTAAAATGATGTAAGTTTCGTAGGCGGCTACACAACCTTAGTATATTACACTAATGCGGCCTCGATTACAAATACGTTAATGATGCAGTCCAGTCTCGAGCGCACACAGTGATAATCAATAAAAATTAATGTTTATTTATGTGGATAGATATCGAGATCGAGATAGGAAACGGTACTAAAATCGACCTCAAAGTTGAAGCCCAAATCTGGAGCGTAATTAGAGTTGAGTTTGCATCGAAGTGGAATCTATATAAAAAAAATGTAGGAATTTAGGACATTCTACCAAATGATATTTATTGCAATTATAAATATCTCTTTGAACGGCGACTGTTATAACATTTACAGTAGTAGAATAGAATCGAAACTGAGATTGCGAATCATAGAACCGTCCTCCGTCCTCCGTCAACGCCAGCGCCCCGTCCGCACGTGTGCGACCTAGATGCTAGTGTGCTAGGTGGAGACGAAGCTCCTTCGCCTGTGTGCGGGGATGAACCGGTGACCTTCACCCGGCGGCCGCGGCGCGCTGCGGCGGTGCTCCGCGGCCGCCCGTACACCGGACACTCCCTGCCGCTAGCAGGAGTGTTTTCTCCACGATCACAATAATATTATATTGCGGTGCATTATACTACTATATGAGATATTGAATGTGTATTTATTATATTTCATACACGAAACTTCGCCCGCGGCTCTACCCGCGTGGACATACAATGAGTTTTTCCACTTTTTATATGGACCGATGACGCTATCAAGCGTGATCCGATCTTGTTTCTGCTGTCGATCTCAATTCTAGCCGCGATTGTCATTCCGATTCTGATCTCGCTCTGGATATCGGTTCTGTTCAAAATATACATAATGTTAAAAAGAAATAGCACCAAAACCGGAGAGAAACTACTCTGTATGTTATTGCGGGGGTACAATCTATTACTATACCAAACTTCAAATTCTGTCAACTATTATTCGCGATGTTTGCTAATAAATTTACAGACAGACAGATAAAAATTCTAAAAACTGTGACTGTAGTGATTCTGGAGTATTCTTCCAGAGCAGTTTTTCTCAAATATCTTTAGTTAGATTTTGCTGCGGTTCCGTCCGCGTAGGCATAAAAATAATGGAAAATTTGTTTTGGATAGGATTTGCGTAAAATCTGTTCTTTGTGAGCGCCTATGTCCCGAAAAGAGTGCATTAAGATCAGCTCTGTTATCGTTGTATTTCGATAAATCAAATGAAGTCTACTCTCGAATATACGACAAAAGATAAAGCGTAAATGTTGAAACGAATTAACGAACTGTTATGCAGAGTTGCTTAAATCGAGCATAATGTTCAAAATTGATCATCAAGTTTTACAAGTTAGGTAAATTCCTTGATCAGTCAAATTTAGAGAATAAATGAGTTTCGGTCATTAATGGTACATGTTCGGATCTATTTCGCGTTTGGCTGTAATTCGTTTCGCCACCGAGCAGGCGACGTCGCTGGTTCATCGATGCCAAAAAAAGTGTCGAAGTGAGGACGATATATTTATTCTGTTCCTAGTTCTGAATGAACAATAAAATTTGTTTAGTAAAAACTTTATTAATTTCAATAAAAAATAGTCAAATTTATTAAGAATTTTTTAAATTACCTCCGTATAGTGTACACATTCAAGAATAAGTTTCAGAACGATATCGCTTATGTGGGTAATTGTTGTGGCGTCGCACAAATTTCATGTCGTTATAATACTTTAAAGTATATTTCGTTATAGCTAATTTTTTTTTTACTACAATATAATTAATTTTATTACAATTAATATCTTTTATAAACTTGACAATCAAATATAACTACGTGGAGTGCATTTTCTACTGTCAAGTTTCTTATTTTCCGTATATTTTAGATATTAGACCGATTTGTTTCGGAAACTGCAAGGATATATGAATTTCTGTGGTCGGCTTCAGCCCACGATAGCAAAAATATCATTTCAAGCGAATGAGGTTCTGGTTTTGGGATCGTTGGGCGTACTTTTTGTGTTGGAAGTAAAGTTCATAGTTTACGCGAAAATTTTTCAATGTTTTATAAACTTTATCATAAGCGAGGTAATGTTACATTAATCTTAATCGTAAAATGGAATAGTGCAAATATATTTTTTTTAAACAGGATTCTGTCACTAGCTTAGTCTAACAATAATTGTCAGAGTGTTTGCTAATGTAATATAAGTTTTTATAATCTTCCTGTCATTTTTTCGTTTGAATGAAATAGAACATAGATTGTTGGTTTTCGACATTAGTTATTATTTTAGACAAAATTCTCAGGGACGTGCACCGTCTTAGCAAGAAACGGATTGATTCTTTAAACTTATGAAATAAACCTGTCGCTATGACAAAGGTGGTGCAATACTTTGAATGCAAATGATATCTTTGGTTAATAAATGTCAGAGAACTGTTTATTTATTAAGCAAGTAATGCTTCAGATACATTTACAAATCCTGATAGGTGTATTTTAGGAAAATTTTATTTGGGACGTAGTCGATAACAGCACTATGCATTCATTTTATGTCCGTATACGTAGACCTATATTCGTAACCCTGATTCAATTTCATCGGCATACAAGTAATAAATTACATTTCATTCAATAACTGTATGACTTTATGTGAGTGAGTTCTACTTCTTTGGCGTAAATAAATAACATTTTTCTTATGATACATTACATAAATTAGTTATAAAATAAATGTTTTACTTCCTGCTTGTACTGTCCTGGTACTCGGTTGAACCAAACCAAATTGTGCATTACATCGGCGCATTACATATTCAAAATACAATTCGACAAGTTGTTTTTAATGCGCCAAAAGAAGTATATCTTCAAAAAAAAATCTATTAAAATACTTTGATTGATCAGAGAGACTACAGTCGAATTGGAATTTCGGAAGAAGAACCTCCAATATTTAATAGGATACAAATGTTTATATATATATTTATATGAAAGCTATATGTGGTATCGCAAATATTTTCATAGCTTAATCACTTATCGTTGTATTTCTCTCGATCTTGACATTAGTTATAAAAGACGTCTACGCGTAATTAACGGCTTTTATGATAGCTTTTGTATTTCGCACTTCATTGCCTTCTTCGATATTACTTTATCCACGTTGAAAACTTTTTCTTTTTGTGAAAAACCATCGAGTTTATAGGCAGTTTACTTAAGTTGTATGATATTTTGTAAAAAAAAATGTAAAATTTAATTAGCTGCCTTACTTTACTCAATCAACACAATGTTGTGTGATGATGTAATACGACATTTGATGGATTTATCTACCTAAGTGTGGATCAGTGTTAAACTATATATACACGAATCAAAATGCTAAGAGCGCGGCGATGTTGCCAGGGCGCCCGAGATCCTGATGGGCGCCAGCCACTACACGGCGGCCGTGGACGTGTGGTCGGTGGGCTGCATCTTCGGCGAGCTGCTGGGCCGGCGCATTCTTTTCCAGGCGCAGAGTCCTGTGCAGCAGGTAATGCCGTTTGTGCACTACTGGATAAATACGATTAATATATTCATTTTATTAACTTTCCTTTTTTTATGTATTTTACTCCGACGAATCTCAGATAAGGGTAATATAACTTTAGGACTGTCTTTGTGTACACGCACATCCAAATGTACGTTTCACACGTACGTTCAACTGTTCCTTCATATAAATGAGAAACTGTTTTTTCCTTTTCAATATATAAAGCATGCTAGTTTCGTTTGGTAATTCCAACGTAGCGTTGAAAGTAGGTACACATTTCTTTGTTAAGTATCCTTTAATTCGTCTATCAAATTGACGTTTAAATAGAGTAGTTTAATTTAGCAGGCCTTTACAAAATATTATTTTCTTTCAACATCCGATACTCCTGAACCACGCTTCGAGAAGAATGAAATGATGATAATGGCCTTGTAATTTTAGAATGTAACTCAGGTGTGATCGATACTACCAGTTAACTTATCTATGTAGTAAACTGCTCCTCCATTTGATAAGAAATAAATAAATTAACAAGACCCAAATACAGAAAAAAAAAATGAAGTAAATAATTTAAAATCTATTTGATAATAAATTGTGAAGTATCCGTTAACTTTTCAGAATCGAATGCTAAATGTCAAGAAAATCAGGTTTTTTCTCTCTCAAAACAACACCATCTATATTACTTTACAATAATAAAATGATACGTTTACTTAGTTTCAGTTTGGACACGTGCGTAGAAGTTTCGTTTTAGTGATGCTCGATTCGTAGGTGAATAAACATACAGACGCCGAGTTTTATAAATACGTATTTCATATTCTGTATGATTCATTCAATATTCACGTGAACCTAATACATACGATTTACATGTACGTATTACTTTTATATTATTATATATACATCATATTCAGCGTACTCATTTGAATGATTTAGAGAAAACTAACCTTTTTTGAACAATATTTTGAGGTCTTAAAATTTCATTAAGGCTCTATTTTTGACGTATAATTTTACACAATTCGCCTTATTTTTGTGTATGTATAAGTAAAATAACCTTTATATTTCTTTGTGAGCGAAATATGTGAAATGTTAGAAGATGGTTATACTCGTATATGGGCGAAATCTGAAAAAAAGCTGTATGCACATTATTATAAAGTATGATGTATGAGACTTTTTGGATATAGGACTCTAGCAAGGACAAATATTGAATCATATTTTCGTAATACTTAACCGGCTTCATTAAACTCGACAGAGGTGTATATTAGTAAGTAAATGTGCACAGAATGATATACAGTAAAACCTCCTTATTCGCGCTTCCTTTATTCGCGTTTTCACTATTCGCGGATTAAAAAAATGCGACCCAATTCCTATATTCGCGACTAAAAATTTTTTATTCGCGGATCTAATAAGTACATACATAATAATAAAATTATTCCAATAGGTATCCAACCCAATATCCTTGTCAAATGGACTTATAAAAAAGTAAAATAGATCTTATTACAACTTTGCCTAAAGTAAGTTGTTAAATGATATCGCCGAGGCCTATGACACAAGCCGCCTTCGCCTTTGACACAAGCCGCCTTCGCCGCGATCGGTTTTTGAGAATGTCACAAACAGAATGAAAGCAACCTTATAACTCAAAAATAAAGTATATTTTAAATGTTGTGTTCCGTTTATAGTAAAGCCGCTTTGCGTGTTTTATTGTTTCGTCTTTCACATTCGTTACAAAATAGTGATCGAGTAACACGTCTCTACTGCACTCTTCCTAGTTTATAATGTCAACTAAAAAATGAGAAACGAGTTTCGATACGAAAAATCTGTGTTACTGCTTAAAGTGAAAATAGAAATGCTTGATCGTTTACGTTAATTAATTAAAATGTTCAAAACTTCAATTAAATTAATTTTTATATATTTGTTTTTTTTGTCACCTAGGAACGTATCCCTTATAATCCCATATAAATTACCATTCCTTATTCACGGTTTCTGTATTCGCGGCATATTTATGGAACATATACCCCGCGAATAAAGAGCTTTTACTGTACATAAAATCTTTGTACAGGTTAACGCTGTATAAAGATTTTATGAGAAAAGGAAAGACACAAAAAGAATGTCGAGTGACTATAAGGAGTGCAGTTTGTAAGTCGGAAGTAAGGACGAAAGGTCAAATTTTAATTTAGTAGGTACTTTAAAAATTTAGTAATTCAAATAGTTTTTCTTATGAAACGAATGTGAAATGAAATTTAAATAATATAAAATCTATTTATATTCTGCATTGTTGCATTTACAGCTGGAATTGATAACGGAACTTTTGGGAACGCCGTCGCTGGAGGACATGCGGTATGCGTGCGCGGGCGCACGAGCACACATGTTGCGGCGCGCGCCGCGTCCGCCTGCGCTTGCCGCGCTCTACACGTTGTCGGTGCAGGCCACGCACGAGGCTGTTCATTTATTGGCACAGGTGGGTCGATGCTTTTAAATTTAGAGTTTTGTAGGGAGAAATATCGTAAATAACTAATACTTTACGATAAGAATTTGAATAATTCATTCGTCGATGCTGAAACTCTTAGGCAAATTTAGTGGGCGACGGGAGGCGCGTCAGTGGGCGCGCGACTAAACCCACCGATCCTTGTTCTGAATGAACATAGGTGGCGGCCTTGAGTTACGCGACTTAGAGGGGGTAGGAGGTGAGGTGGCGGCTGCCTAGTCCCTTTCATTGTATTTAGCGGTCACGGCCGCTTTATTGGGTTTTTTTCCCAGTTTCTAACTGGGAAGCTGCGGAAGGCTGAGATGTCTTCCTCCAGCTCATTGAACCCTGGTAGAATAAGGAGGTCGCTTTGGCGGGTGCGGCCGCGGCAGATCGTGGTGCCTTTTTGGCTTTTTTTGATAATACACGGAAGTAGCTGTACTTATTAGTTGCCTGAGCGAGATATGGAGCAGCTTCTGGTCTGACACGTGGAGTTTTCCAACATTGGACTGGAGTGAAGTCCGAGTATTCGTCAGAATTGTTACTCCACTCGAGATCGGAATCGGAATTCTGCGACAGGTGAATGGCGGCTGGCCGTTTAGTGCGCTCTTTAGAGGGGTTGAATTTGACCTCCATATCAGGGTCGGAAGCAGGGTCTGGCTGTTCAGGGGAGCCGGAGATAAGCAGTGCGCCTCGAAATCCCAAAGGAGATCGAAGTGCCCCGCTCCGTGACGAAGGTCTAAAATCTAGCGCTATCCACAGCGTTGGTCGCGAGAGTGCTCGGCCGTAGCTAGGCGCTGTCGCATCCCACCGCGTAGGACACCGCGGCGCAACGACCGTGCGGCACGCGGGCCGGGTCGAGTGGCAAACGAGCGAAATCTGAGTGGGGACGATCGCGGTGTTCAAGATCGCGATGCGACAAGGGCCGTAACGGAGCGCTGGGCGCGACCACAACGTAGTGCACGCAACGCTCTGCGCCGCGTGAGTTATCGAACGAACGAACGCTAGCCGGTTGTTGACATCGTTAGGTTACCCCGGCTAAAAGTGATGATGCAGGTTCGTCGCTCTACACTCGCTGTGCTAGGCGCATGCCTGAAAAAGCAACAGACACAGATGAGCACAAAGAGCACTTACGGAACGCTGTAACGCGACGGTTCGGAGCGGAGGCCGGACGACGACTAGAAAATTTTTAGTGTAAAAATTATAAGTGTATCTGTAATATGACTATCAGACTAATGCGATTGTGGTTGTTGGACGAAATTAAATCACTTTCATTCTATTACGTTTACTTCAAAATCAGGATGATCCTTGTACTAATTATGTTGCTATTAATGGTGTTAAATTCAATAAATACTTTCTTTTTTTAACGGAACCCACGCTTTGTTTACGCGGTTCCAAGGATGAATTTCTTTCAAGATAGCACCTAGCACACAGTACACTGCATTAGTCCGCTTTGATGACGTTCGCCGGCGCCGCGGCCGCCGCGCGCCGCCGCGCTGGCACGCTATTGCGGTCTGCACGGACAATAGCTCGTACCATCTCGTACCACAGTTCGCGTCGCAGTGTTTGGGCGAGCGGTAGTACGCGTTAATAGTATATTTCCTTAGTTTTTCTTGTATCTTGATTCGTTAGTGTTGTTTTCACAGTTAATAATTTCAACGTTAAGTTTTTAATATTGGTATAAAATGACATTTATCTAGTAATGACGAAAGGCTGACAGAAAGAAAGAAAGAATGGGAGCCGATATTGTTTAGGGATTAGATAGAGAGAAGAGAAGAAGAAAAAATTAAACCCGCGAGTTTAATCCTACAATAGTTATTGTAATATGCGTATACTACAAGTATTTGCTATCACCGTTAAATATATTGATGCATACTAATTAAACATGTCTTGTTGGTTTTTCTACTATTTACACAGCCGATGTACATGCTAAAATATTATTATCTTAATCATTCTAGTGATTAATTGTTCATCTTTTTCAAACTTACAACTCCACGATCAACAGCTTCCCATAAAACGAGGAACGATGTCCTACAATCCGACTTTCTAATGATGGTCATCAGTACACTCTTATCTGAAACAGTTTTGTTATGCTTACTTGTATAAAAAGAGTATTTATTAACGAGGCCAGCTTACAACTGTTACAAATTTCATATTTGATATAATAAAAGTTGATTGTTTTCAGAAATGAAAATAATACACAATTCTGATTTAGGACCCATTACCCTATGCGCATTGGACTTTTAACTATCCGTTAAGCGTTAATCATCCGTTACCTCCTCGGTTCTTCTGGTAAAATATGCGATGACGGCCAATGCGATTAATGAATTGACAGTATTCGATGAATTTGACCCTTGGTTCATGAAATATAATTAACGCTTGACAAATTGTAATCAATGAAATAAAAAATGTGTATAAGGAGTGTGCAAATGGACATGCGTGGTTTCTGTCCGCCCGTTTGTGAAGTTGGCGACAGCTTATGATCCATGGCTGCGATCTGTCAATATCAAGCTTCATGTCACGTTCGGCTTTCGGTACTGTCCGATATCGGTATTACTCGGACACTGCGGATCGTGTAATGCCTGCCTATGCTGTTGGTAAATAATAATAATACCATCGGAATTGTTATGCCCACTTTAAATCAGCAGTTGTGAGTACCTACCACGTTGTGATTGCTTTCTTCGATTGCGGTACTTCACAAATGAATTTGGTATATCATTTAAGTGCAGTTCTCGCAATTTATAAATCTAACTTTTCACCAAACACCAACGAAATATTATTGTAAAGCGACATATTATCATATGCCAAATAATAGCAAGTATATACGCCCAATGTCGTGGGTAAAGGGAGCATGAAAATTTAAGCGGGAATGGTTGGCTAACCAACTTTTAATATCTATAGAATGTAAATAATCATTCAGAATGAGTAATTATTAATGAAACTTAAGTTTTCAAATATCTATCCAACGATACCCCACTTGTCATAGTTCGTCGACTTCCATGTTTTACTTTTTCACAATATGGCATCTGGTTGTCGACGTACTGAATTTTGATTATTGTCATGTCAAGTGACACGCACGCGATTAAGATAAGATTGACGTAAAAATAATAAAAATCGCCCCAAACATTTGTTCTCTAGAGGGTCACAAAGGGACAAACATACATACATATATAGGCTGATAAACACATTTTCTCATTGCGTCACGCATTTGGGTAAAAATATGGAGACCTATTTCAGCCTGTCTATAGCGATAGCGAGATAGCAACATCAGTCTCTAACTGGTAGTACGTGTCCAAAGCCAAAAAGAATCTTCAAATTCAAATTCAAAATATTCTTTATTTCATAGGTTACAAAATAACACTTGAAATACGTCATAATTTTTGGCGAATTTACACTTTTACCGCTCGTTCGGAAGGAAGTTTTCCCTCAAGAAGAACAAGCAAAAAACGTAAGGGTAGCTTTTTACTGAGTGGTTGTTTAATAACTTTCTTAAATTGATAAAGGGGTAAATCTTGTATATCTATAGAATGAATTTGTGACTTAGTTGTCTAACATGAGAAATCAGTTTATTTTTATTTCTGGTATTGAGTTTATGTCGACTACTATTTCTTTTAAATATTTAATTTTTTTTTTTAGATATACAATAATAAATTTTTATAAATAAATTGAGATGCCAGGATTAAGATTCCAATTTCTTTAAACTTATTTCTAAGAGATGCATGAGGTCCGCGCTTGTAAATTCCGCGAACGGCCCGCTTCTGCAGCACGCAAATTCTATGAATATCCGCGGCATTTCCTCAGAGCAAGATGCCATACGACATCAGATTATGGAAATAGCCAAAATAAACCAATCTAGCAGTTTTCTTAAAAGTAATACCATCAGCAAACAAATTACTTTTTCAGATATTAAACATTTAATGTTGACTGTTACAAGTTATTATATTTTGACAAGATCACTCGGTAAATCTTACTGACCCTAATTTATATATTACCAAAATGTAATCCAGGTTCGCGTACTATATCTGATTTGGGTCTGTCAGATTTTAATATTCTGTAACATTCTTTTGCTTGCAATTTTGATCGACATATCCTAACAATTCTGTTGATGGAGATTTAGAAGTAATTAACACAAGAATGAATTTATATAGTGTTGAGAAGGAATCGTCGTTGGGTGCCTTATCATTAAAAAAAATACATAAGTAGAAAATAGCTGGCCAAGAGCATGTCGGACCATGCTCATTATAGGCCTTGAAGCCATTGTTACAAATAAATGCATTACAGATGAAAAAAGTACGTTTTTACACTTCTTCCATGTTTCCCACACAGTGTATTTATAAGCACTTTAATCGCCTATACCTGGAAAACAAGTAGATATGTTGACTGTTACTATTAAACTAGTGTAAACTAAAGGGCATCAGTAAAAGAGCGTATCTTCATGGCAATTACGTCTTTTTGTTCAGGAGCGCATTTTTTAGCAAGAACTCAAAAACAATATCTGACGATGACTATGATTTAAAATGATTTTCGTTGAAAGTATTTGTTAAGTGTTATCTTTGTTATTATTTTTATATTTTTTAGACATACAGTTTAGAAAGGGGGGGGGGGCGACATTTTCTGCAAATTTCGGAGCGATTATTTCCGAAATTATTCACGTAATCAGAAAAAATGCTTAGAAACCTTAAAATGTTTTAAAAGAACTGTCGATATATGTGTTACACGTTGATGTTTGCAGAAAAATATTCTGTTACATGTATAGAGTCCTCCTTAGAAATATATCCTTTTGTTATTTATCTACGAAACTAAGTAATGACTTATGCAAGACATCTATGTTCCGGATTTCATCAATATTTTGTAGCTTCTGAATAAAATGCCTGTAGCATACGGTTGGGCGGATAGACGGACGGACGGACGGACGGACAGACGGACGTAGATGATTAAACTATAAGGGTTCCGTTTTTTCTATTTTGGCTCGGAACTCTAAAAAGAAATGAATGTTTTATTAGTATTATTTTTAATGTTTTTAAAGCGTTTATTACATGTTATGCATAGGATTAAAGAAATGTCTTGAATCATATGTATGTGTGTGTGTGTGTGTGTGTGTGTGTGTGTGTGTGTGCGTGTGTGCGTGCTTGTTGCCTGTACGTCGGACATTTAGTAATTATTTTAAATAATTTTCATTCTTGTGGTGACACCACTACTTCTCACGCTAGCTATAATATATATCATTAGGCACATGCGTAATGGGACGTAATAAAACAAGTCAAATCCCGGTAAATTTCCAGATGCTCGTGTTCGATCCAGCGAAACGGATTTCAGTGGTGGACGCTCTGGCGCACCCGTACCTGGAGGAGGGCCGGTTGCGCTACCACTCGTGCATGTGCAAGTGCTGCTACAGCTCGCCGCCGGCCGCGCGCCACTACTCCCCGGACCTCGAGCCCACCGCTCCGCACGCTTTCCACGACTCGTGGGAAAGGAAACTTGCCACTGTGCACCAAGTAAAAGGTATAAAATGGAAACGTAGCGATTATGTACTGCTTTATTTTGAAATCGGAAAATAATACTTTATTAGTGACACTTCTTCTTTTGTTTACGACATTATTTTAATGCCCCACCCGCCGTACACGAGCATGTGGAGTATTAAAATGTAGTCACGATGCATACCCTGGATGGGTATGGTCCGTCGTTATTAGAGTATTGATAATAATTTTGGGGTTTACACGATACGATTTATTTGAACCGTACCCGTCGCTCATTACCAAACCGACAGAGGAGATCCACAAGTTCATCGCGGAGCAGCTGCAGACGTCGCGGGTGCCGCTGTGCATCAACCCGCAATCGGCCGCGTTCAAGAGCTTCGCAAGGTAAGGCGCGCCACCGCCACCGCCACACGCCACACCCGGACTAGGTGATTGTCTCCATACAATACCTACGGTACGACCACCGCCCCGGACGCGCCCGCGCCCGCGCCCCCGCCCGCGCGACTTGACAAACTTACCTTTAGGCGGTTTGCACGCTAGGTGGCTAATTTGTTTCGCAGTCTTTTGTGTTTTACAGTTTATTTAGCAATAGTATTGTGATTTCACAGATACTTCGGAACACAGTTCTTTTTGCTGTATACAAATACGTTTTATATGGAGTACACGCTCGAAATGAATATCCGTATAAATATACATAGATTTACTTAAAAGAAATTACGGAGATGAAACAAAAGATATAGATGATACTATAATTTTCTTTTAACTTGATGTACGATATGATAGGTACTAAAACAGATAATCGAATTACAGGTCACCTAACGTGTAAACCACATTAACTGCCGATAACGGCCAATTCGGTTTGTCATATATTTCATAAATATTTTCAAAAGTTCAAGAATTTATTAACCCCCAAAATTATAAATGAAAATGTTCAAATTCGTATAGTATTCCCTAAGAAGGATGCTTTCACAAACAATGAAAAGGAAATTATATTTTTGGTGTTGTCAGAAGAACTTCAATTAATATGCGTAGATTAAATAAAAAGGATTAAAGATATTTCTTTAATTTCTTTAATTATTATTAAAATGAAAGTCATCACAACTAGATGTGGCACGGTGCAATCTGTTTCATTCGATGTGCCCACACCACATTCATTAGACCATTGCCGTGTACCCCCTTCTGTCTGTATTGTTGTTAATTGTCGGTGGTCGCGAACATCCAGCTTCATACCGTCTCCTACACTCCTGATCTCCCTTCCGTCTCCAGTAGTGTTGTGTTTTTGCACTTTTTTTGTGTAGAACTGTGCCACCACAGATCCGGGCAGCCTGATGCCGACTTCTGCATGAGTTTTCACCTATGTTGATGCTTAGAGGCCCCGATCGGCCGCCGCCTCTGTATATAAGTTTTCGATCACACAAAGCGGTCTTCTACGACATCGGCGGCCCGGCCGCTGCGCTTCTCTTGGTACATCCGGTAGTGCGCTATAGCATAGTTTTCGTATGCGGACGCGCGGACACCGCCTCATAGTGACTAACGTGCTGCTTTTTTTGTGTGTTCCTGCGCCAGCTGTAGACCGAGCCCGAAACCCAAAGTCTGTTCCCCTTTCAAGACGGTGGCAAAAATACTTCTGGTGTCGCCCGTGATATTTTTGTGCGCCGCGTAGCCGCCGGCCGTGACGCCGCCCGCCCCGCCGCACACTGGTACCCGAGCACGACCCGCCCCGCACCGCGCACGCGCCCCTCCCTAGGGTCCCGGTCCCAGCTCCTCTCGCACTCTCCGAGTTCTCAAAGCATCACCGAGCGTCCTGCTTTTAAATTGTTCTCGGTTGGGAGAAGCATGTTAACAACAAATTAAAAAAAAAACCCTTTTTTATTTGGCATGCTTTTTTGTTTTAATAGAAATAAATATTACAGATGGAATACTTTATAAACCGAAATTCAGAACTTATCCAATCTTAATGTTTGGGATAATCGTGTTCGTACGTATTAGGCTGGGTCCCATGTTTTGTATTTTTCTTAAAACATTCATTTCTGTGGTGTATCATTCAATAATTTTGTCATACCCAGAATTAATATTGAATCGTATCCAGAGACTTTTCAAAATAGCATGCTGTGTGATGTCTTTGAGCACTAGGTTGTAGGGTGATCTTTTGAAATAACCATTGGCTAGATAGGGTATTTTGAATTTGGCGTAGGTTGTTTTGCATTGCATGCTACAGACTCGTCGCCATCGCATTTTTTTTTTCATAACTACATTTATAACTGTGTATAAGTAATGAAGAGTGCTACGCCTTATTTTTGTGATTGGAATTATTTGCTCTTGACTTTTAGACAATACTACTACTTACCAATAACAAATTGGACTACGAAGGTATAAACAAAAATCACTCTTCATTCCTTGGATGTGATGCATGCGTAGAGGCAGGTAGCTCATTGCCAGACACTTTGGTTGTGGTGATTTTTGACATTTAATGATTAATTCGGTAGATTTTGATAATATTTCAGTAGATCTTTTCATAAAAAGCTGATTCAATGTAGAAAAATTGAAATATTTTTTAACATCGTTTTTTGCATGTGAAATAGAGTGAGTTTGTTTTTGTCGGATTCGCATTAAACGATTACATTTATTTTCAAGATATTGTTGCTACAGTGAGATTAACTTAAGAATAAGTAATAGTTATATTTATTTCTCAATAATGATTTAATGATCTAAAAAAACGATCACATTGGATCCTTGGATCTAATTGGATCATTGGATGAAAAGGATTGATATTTTAACTGTCGTATAAAATAAGTGTGTAACTCGATATAATCCTATTGCTTTTGTAAAGCTGTTTAACATTTTCATGTTATAAATCTAATCGATTCTGTGGATAAAAAAATGTAATTCATCCAGTTTCTATTGAGGACTGACTTTGTCATATAATTTTATTATCAAAAGGCATTCTGTAGCAACGATGTGTCGAAAAACAACTGTGTTTTTTATTGAAATCATCGAATCCGACATTAGGACGGCCGCGTGGCGCGGGCGTGCGTTCTCGGGGTGCTAAATCGATCACTTTGTGTACTTATGTGCGAACGGCCGTTTGCAGTTCCACAGTGGCGCACCCGTCGGAGCTGCCGCCCTCGCCGCACCAGTGGGAATGACAGGACGGAGGCGAGCACGACGAGCGCAGGCTCAGCTAATGCGGACGGCCCGGCCCGCGGCCGCCCGGCCGCCCGGCGCACGAGCCGACACCGCCGACGGCGTATCGGCGACTCTATATAAATATATACATATATATTTGGTTTTTAACTGTGTTCATTTTGTTTGTCTTGTACGTATGACGTAAAGCGACGTATTCGTCGCTACAGGACTTAGCATTGCGTTCTATATGAAGAATTGGATCCGTTGGATAATGCCTATATTTTCCTACACTTGCCTTTATTCTTTAATTAATAATAATTCTTTTGTGTTTCTACTGGGTAAGCCAACTTAGCGACGAATCATCCATTACGTCAGACAGAAAAGTGTATAAATTTTTCTAAGTCTAATTTTTCTAAACAGTGCGATAAGTGATAATAGTAATTTTTAATTTTTTTTTGTGACAATAAGGCTGTTAGCTCTAGAATATAAAAAAACGAATAAAAAGTTATGTAATACATAATTATAAATAATCGATTGACTGTAGCTTCGTTCTTTGCGTGATTCTCACATTGTAAATGAAAATTATATAATGAATATGTCAATAAAATCTAATTTGTATTTTGCTAGTTATGCGTTTGGAGAGGAAGTCAAGGTCAGCTATAGGCGAAAAAAAACATAGTTGTAACGTTCTAATTTTCAATCTTTCCATTAGATTAATGAGCTCTCGTGTATAAAAATATTGACCTATAAGTAGTATTCAGACAGGCACATTATCGACTATGTGTTGCATTCGCTACCGGCCAGAGTAAATATTATACATAATACGGAGCGTAGCGTTATAGGTTAAAAACAAAAAATGGAAATTATACACAAAGCAAAGAAATATTTCGATTCATACAAAATTATTGTCGTAATGCCCCAAGCAATTTTTTTTTAATTTGAATATGTCATTAAACTACGTCTTGGTACACAGCGATGAAATGTCGGCGTTATAGAGTGTATTTAATATTTTCAATTCCGACGTGTGAATATAAATATTAAAATAATTGGTAAAATGTACAGCGGATGTTAGGATTTTATAGATGAACGAACTAAAAGGAAGGCGGCGGTGAGACCCATTCTGTTATCAAATGCGTTACAAAACTCACTGGTATCTTATAAATTCGAACTGTTTAAAAAAAAAAAGAGTATGTCTTATTTGGTATTAAATATGAATTATTTTGTGCCAGGCGAATTTATATTGTAAAATTTCACCACCAAATTGAATCATAAAGGCCACAACTTGAATTTACTTTTAATGACAGTTTTTATGATCTACAAAATAAATGAGACTGCTTAGTGTTTGGAATAAATTTTAAAATATACTATATATAACACAGCAGACATGACATATTTCATACAGCGAAAACTGCAATTAATGGTCTCACCGAACGCATTTTAATTCTTAGTAAGAATTGTATAAAACACAAATTAACAACGAGGACAATCGTATCAAATTGTATTTATTGCTACGGATGAGTGTCGTGAGATTGTTAGCCAATAAAGGCTAGATTCGACGAGAGACCGGAATATAACATGAATATTTTACCGGGTAGATGTGCTTTTGTAAATTTTTTGATTTTAGTGACTTGCTGTATTCATATTTTTTGTACGGTGGAAATATTCGACTAAATTGTATATCGTCGTTGTTAGCTACCTTCGATTAGCGATCACGCCATGGTGAACGAAAAACGTATTGATGCATGTTTTATTGGTGTATATTATTCTCCTAGTAGGTTGCGTACGCGCAAGACCGTATTTAACAAGGACATATAACGCATTAAGAAAACAATGGAAATTCGGAATTTTTTTTTATTCCAAACGAAAACAGCAAAAGGAATGTTCTTTTTTACTTTTATTTTTGATTGCGCCTATTACCTTCGTACAACAGTGGGCAGTCGTGACTCTAAAACTCTAAGTCGTGATTTTAAAAGTATTGTCATCGATCTTCTTAGAACTTAACTTGGCATTTTTTGATGAATGCGTCGTGTTGTAAACAGATGGACGCATTGTTACGTCATACGTCGTACTGTTTGGGTACGCTGATCGTGAAATATAATCATATGACCCGAAAAAGTTAGCATTTTATATAGTTGGATATTGCGTTTAGTTACTTATCCCGGGTCTTATAATTGGATGTCATGTTTGGTTTAAAAAAATTACATGAAAAGCAAACACTGCATTCCCTCAAAAATGTTTTTTAGGTAATCCGACGGAGTCGATGACAGCAGACATAGTTGTATTTGAGAGTTATGGCTGATCGCTTGATAGACGAAAATTCTCTTTGCGTAATTATAAAATAGAAATTAACAATACATTCCTTCATGCCTATTCCAAAAGATTGTGTGGTCTTGTGTGTGCGAGGCAAATCTTCTTCACGGCTCTGCATCAGTCGCCAAGTACTTAGCACTCGTCCCGACCTCTGCAACTGTACCGTCGGCGCGCGCAGCGTCCGAGGAGCGTACTAATATAGGCTTATTTCTTAAATACCATTGTATGTAACATCGACTGAACGTTTTTACGTAGCTAGGTTATTTAGTTAGGTATTAGCGGTATAAAAAATGTAACATGCTAATTAACCGTGGATAATATTATAAATAGAAAAAAAAAAAATGTAATTTTAACCTACTCCAGTCGCAGTAGTGAGAGATGTATAGAGCACGTCGCCAAAGCGATGAACGATTTGTGTATTTCGAGCATTTATAGATATACTAGAAAAGTTTTACCTTAAAAAAATAGGCTGTCGCGGGGACCGAGGCCTGGCGTCCGTCTGGACTTTAATTAGCTTAAGTACGGTAGGCGCAGGGCGGACGCTCGGGTAGACGGCGACGCACGCGCCCTCACACGGCGACAATTGTGTGAACGTCAAATAAGTGACTTAGCCTTAAACACTAGTTCAAAAATTATAAATAAATAAAAAAATGAGAATAAATGTGTAAATATTTAATAAAAAAAAAAATTAGGATTAATGTTTGGTGTAACAGTCGCGACTTGAAACTTGAGTCGTCAGCGCGCGCACGCGCCGGCCAGGCTTATTCTAGTTTTTCATCTGAGTTTTCCACGTCTTTCTTTTTCGATTTTTAGGACTGTCATCCAGTGCGCAATTCGGACTAGAGATAGCTGTCCAGAAGCGCTCGTCAACGGTGACGAAATAATCGTGACTGATTAATTTTTTAATAGTATATGTAACCATCGTCTAAATAACATTATAAAAGGCTTTGTGATCTAAATTCTGCATACAAGGGATTTATTATATTTTCTTCTAGGAAATAAAGTATTAAAGCGAGGAAAATTTTGATTATGTATATATATACATTATAAACCTAGAACACCAACCTCTTATACCTCATGACATTTTGTAAAATTTTTATCAAGTATGTAGAAGCGAGATATTCCAAATACATCCATAGAAAATGACATCGGAGGCGTGAATGTTTTGAGATGCGGGCCGGACCATCGCGCCCACGTCCCTAATCGAAATTTATATAGTGTTTTAATATTATATAGTACGTTGTACAGTTGTGTTTGCGCACTTCCAGAGATCTCGTATTGTATTGTAATTATTTTAAGTAGTAAGCGCACCGCCGGCAGTGGTTCGCGGCCGGACCTACGCGGGACGCGAAGCTTTTCCCACTCGGCTCGATTCGCTCAGCCTTTTAAGAATGATGATTTCTTTTTCTCGTCTTTTATTATTTTTTTTATTCATAAATATCGTTTGCATTCTCTTTATTTCTGTACTGTAAATAGTTACTCGGAATAGGGATCGATTAAGTTGAACGTGTTAATTTCCTCTTCTGGTTTGTCTACACTCGATTAGCCACCTCGCCCGCTCTGCACGGCGCGCACGATATTGTACCTTCGCCGCACGTCGGAGCGTGTACATAATGAAACTACACGCACTGATAGTATTTTTAAGTTACTATAATAAATGTTAGACGTGTATCTCGACGGCTGTGTCGTGTTCCGTGTCGTTGTGAAGGGAGCTCTTACACTCTACGACACGCCGCAACATCGACGCGATAGCGGCAGCTACCGGCGGACGTGATATACACGTCGTATTGCGTGTCGCACAGTGAAAGGGGACCTTAAAAGGTGGCCGACACGCGCCGTCACGGATGTGTACAGTTAGATACCTGTTTAGTTAATTTTTGTCTCATTATATTTCAACGTGAGCGTACGACGTTGCGCCGGCGCCGATGTAAATATGCTGTGGGATGACGCCGGCCCTTATTGATAAGTTGCATTTTACCATTGTCGCCAACTGCCAAACTTGTAATAATTTCTTATAGGTGTGTAGTCCCCCGCTTTATACAAGCGGGTGTGTTAGTTTAATTTCAGCCGTGTAAGACTTTGAGTTGACAGTAAAATAACAATAAAAGTACTGCATAAATGTATTGTGGTTTATTATTTATCATACCCTTTTTTGCGAAAACGTAAAAGAAATATCGATATCTATGCATCGACAGAAAACCTCAAAGTCGTATAGCAAACAGTGTTTATGAGCAAAAGAATTACATATGAAAAAAAAAGAACTTTATCTCTAAATCCTAAATAAACGTTTCATAAAAAGGTTTTGAGGTTTGTTCCGCTGTCAACAAAGGATCGATGTAACTTTTTGCGTAGTCATAGGAGATGATATAGGATGTTTCTTAACCTGGATAAGACGATGGTTCTTGTCCTATAACTTGAGAACCTTAAAGGTGGAACGAATGATTAGTAAACGTAGTATTGCTTTCATGAAATGAGACACAAAGAAAGAATGTGCCCAAAATTAATATACAATATTTGTTTGTTCTGTACAAGCAAAAATTCCTGGAGAACGTTTACATGATTTTTAAATGCAAAAGCTAGATTTTCATAATGGTGTTTGATATGTGCAAGTGCTTATTGTACGGATTATGAACACTAATTTTCGTAGCCTGGACATGTAACATAAAATATTTTTTTTTATCCTTAAAAATATAGTCCATAATATATAAAAGATAATAATCAATTTGCGATAATAAGGTAATCTAGGGAAATATTTTTGCTAATTCAGCGCTATTGGAGGTTCTTTTATATTGTCATTTATTGTTTACATATACTCTACTATTACATAACTTCTATATTATACTATAACTATAAAAAACCCTACATGACGGCCTATAGATACTAAATACATTATGTATTTAGAATGTGCAGGCTGTCGTGTACTAAACTATGTACTAAATACGTAAATACTAGACATGTCAAAAAGTAATATTCATTGAAATGTTACTTTTCAGCACAGAAAAAAGTAATATTTCATTGAATATTCGTTTGCTTCGCTTCGCATGGGAGGCATGAGAACGATAAGGTGATATATTGCGAGGAAAAGAGGTGAGGGTGGATTAAGGGTTTATGAGAGAAGGAAAGCGGGAGAAAGAGAAATCGTAACGAAGAGAGGGAGGGATTGAAATCTAGAATAGGATAGAGATACTCCTTTGTAGATATAATGATTAGAACGTAACTCTAAATTTTATATTCACTTCAGCTTTTCGTGATACATATTTTTTAGCGATCGTATATTTGAAATTAGTGTCGTAATGTAATTATAATCATTAAATTATGAAATGCATTTATAAAATTTATATTCAACAACCTTTATTTGTAACTACTAAACTAACGTGTGATTCGATGTTACGATATATATTTACGGTAACGCCATTCTAATACTTTTCCAAAAGTTATATTTACTTATGAATGTGTATTTCGATAAAATTTTCATATCATATAGTATACAAAATCTTCTGCGATAGACTGAACTGGAAAGACCAGCGCAGTTTAGTGCTCTTCTCACCAAACGCTGGCACTATTAAAGTTTCAAGACAAAGTTCGCCATCCACCACGATTTCTTAAAGAAAATCACACATCTCTTTAATTTGACTAACTAGGTTCAACTGAAGTATTGTATTCTGATGGTCAGTTGATGTAACAGTATCTTCACAGACATATACCGGGACTAACCAGAGCCTGTTTAGGACACAGTGTCGACTTATAGTCAAACCTATAGAGTGATGGATTTTCATTTCGTAAATGTGTAAGTATCAACGGATAGTGGAACCTTTAACCTGAGATCCTGTTTTTAAACGATTCTTGGTAGTAATTATTCTGGATGATTCTTATGGAGCACAATGCTTTATTATAATGGGGCGTATTGAAACTTAAGCATCCTTCATGCTTTAAATGCGGTTTGGGACATCTTTTGTCTATACATATTGTTGGACTATTTTTTTTCGAAAGCTCCGCATAAATATGATTCCAACTATGGATCCGTTTCCTAGGCATTGGTGTGTATATTTCTGGATACCACTAATATGTATCTCACTAATAAATACTTTTTAACTTTCTTAATATTTTTCTTAATTTTGTATACCTTCTAATTTTTTAGAAATAATAGAAAAAGAATATATCTGTATCCCCATTACGTCTTAACCAAGTTCAGTACTTGTCGACCTTGTAACATTTTATAATAATAAGGAGTCCGTAATATTGAAACCATGAAAACTGCGACTTCAATCATGCGACTCCGATGATAAAGGTTATCGAAGTCGATATGTTTAGTCTAGTTTATAGCACTAAATTCATATTGACCTAGGACCATTATTAATTATGGTTCGATAATTTTACGACAGGACGCTAGGGATTCTATTATTCGATATCGATAACATTCGAGTACTTGAAGGCAAACTGTACAGACATTAAAATTCAACAAGTAGGCATGTACTATCAGGAAATAGGTTCTATCTATGTATAAATCAGATATAAAATGCTCTATGCTGGTCACTCGAAGATGACATTCGAGTGACCAGCTTAGAATCATGTGATGAAAGCGTGAAATAATACTGAAGTCACAATTAGATTTGGATGAGTTTACACAGAAATTCTGAACTAATTTTACATTGATAAAAGTACTAGTCAAATTATTTACAAATCGGTTTTTGAGCAAACTCCAGATTTCTTTGTGTAAATATCATACGAAATTCATTAATCTATTTTAATGGAACTTTTTCATATTATAGCCTACTGGTATTTGTTGTAACGCGGTAAGGTGAAGAGTGGCGAATTTAATTAAAAAACAAGTAAACACATTTAATATTGGATATCAAAAGAACAAACTTTATAAAATTAATTTCTGTTCCTAATTATGATTTTACCTGAGCTGAATTAGACTTAATCGGTCAAAAGAAACTGGAATGAAGTCACAACCGAGAAAGTTATCGAGGGTTGGATCGCGACTGAATTGATTGCGACATCTTGATTAACATCATAAAATCAAAATCGGAAGAAGGATCGGGATCGTGACCGACAGCGCAACCGGGGGCGGGACTGCAACTGTAATTGTGACCGACAGAGACATCGCTCTATACGAAATATGAAGGATTTGATTCTCTTACGACGGCGAAAGCTAATAAATACTAATATAAAATATCCAATATAACGGGTGCGATCATTAAACAATTACTTATTTTTGTAAACATGACTTAATGTAATATAAATTTTTCATAAATCTGTATATACAAAATTAAAATGTGATCTCATTCATCAGTCTTTTTTCTCTAAAATTAAAATTTTCCAGTGTATTTTCGCGGTTGGCCTGAATGCATGAAGTCAAATTCGTATTACTTAAGCGAGCTACCGTGGATTGCACCAGAAACCACACGCAGATATGGCCTTCGTGGTCGCCCACATTGCACTGTCCTCGTGTACTATCAAACGGAATTTAATGGTAGTTTAGTTGGAATTATTTTTAGGAATAGAAAATATAACTAAATAAATAAAGACTACTTTATATGAGAAATGAAATTATGATTCGTAACTCATCTAACATAAATCATATACTCGTCTGATTTTTGCGTACCATTTCATTGGTATGTAAAAACGGAAGCAGTAATTTTATAAGTATTTTATATCGAGACGTGCGAAGCTGCGAGAAAAGGCTAGTTCTGAATCCATGGACATAATGAAAAAGTAAAGAGAAAAAATTTTTTAAATCAAAGATATCCGAGAAAAATTATTCTGAGGCATTAAAAACATTGACAGTATCTATACATTTCCATATTACTATAGTTTTTAGAATTTTTTTAAGTCTACATTTGTTCGTAAACTCTGCAAAGACTATTAGACAGAATTCGGTGAAATTTGGCATGGTAATAATTCATACGCGAACATACAGGATAAAATAAGAATATAGGATGTTTTTTTAACCCTTTTCATTGCTGTTTTTTTTTTACAATTGGAATAGGAAGCAGGAATAATATCGAAAAAATGGCTGACAGCGTGATAGGTGGTATAATAGGTGATGTAAAAGATGAAAGATCTCATTGCATGTCGAAAGTTAGTTATTAATACAGATTAGTACTATTAGTTTTATATACAATGAATGATGTTAGAGTTTCATACTTATAAAGTGACTTATTTTAAACGTGTCGAATAGTAAAACTCCACGCTAGCAACCTCGTTAGCGAATTGATATTGCACGTTATATTTAGCTTTATCAAATTAGCAGAACCTAGATAGATTTATTCGTCTATATCGTCTAACAGTAACGAGTCTGCCTTGCAAGCCGTGACCGGATCTTGTACTATCATTAATACAATGATATCTGGTTTATTTTTGATTGTGTGTCTTAGCTGCGGTGAGTTTATTTTTTTTTCCATGGAATTATGATAATACAATTCCTTATCTCTATACGTACACGAACAATTTAAACCCCAATTTGATAAAATACGAACGAAATTAATGCTTATGTTTTTTCAACTCGTAGCGAAAGCTCAAAGCGAGCGATATCGCAACGATTACGTCTATTACGCGAAAACGGACGCATTCTACAAACTGCACATCGAGATGGAGAAAGTGGCCGATTCTAAAATAGCTTGCCGAGCCGAGAACAGCCAGTTGATGATTCCGGAAAGCGAATACGATCTGATTCAAGCTCACGCTATGTTCAAAGCTTACCCAGACCTCGGAGAATACATGTGGTTCGGCAAAGATAGGACAGTTCACGCAACGGCCGAGGAGCATCTTGTAATCGATAGTAAGATATTTTCTAGGTTAGGTTTATAAAGGAGTATAAATTATAGATTCCAAATTCATGTTTAAATTTCGTTATTGTTGATAGCATTGCTTAAGGGAGATATGAGATCGATATCGATGTGAATCGAGAGCGGAATCTGAATTTGAATCGAGAACAAGACCGAAAGTGGGAGTGGGAGCTAGAGTACAATACGATCGATACGAAACATCCAGGAATAATTTTATAAGCAGAGCGTAAATTTCTGGAATGAATGAGAGAAAATTATTATGAAGGATCAAAATATTAAATTTTTGTTTCTCAAAATATTCTTTGTTAGCATAAATACATTTTTTCGTACGAATAATCCATTTTGAAAACATTTATGATGTCACTCCTCCGTGGTGACCTCGGAAACATGTTTTTCATACTCTTCGACATCCTCTTCTAGTGATGAGAATCGTTGACCGCGTAAATGTTTCCTAATTTTTGCGAACAAAATAATAGTAACAAAGTGCCAGGCCGGGAATGCAGAATTGCTATGTTCTACGTTCTTCGCTTTCAAAAATTTATTTATCTGTTTGACCGTGTAAGAACTGGCGTTGTCGTGGTGCAAGACGATCTGACTTTTACAATTATTTTTATGGAGTTCGTTAATGACTCCGGCATACAAATGGTCGTGCACCAATCCCTATTCACGGTACGATAATTTTCCAAAGCAACAGTGGCTACGTGTCCAGTTTTATTAAAAAAAACAATCATACGCTTAGAGGTACTCCGCTCGCGCGCCACTTTGATTTCGGCCCATTTCGATAGACCCATACAGTCGATTGCTGCTTTGTTTTGGAGTCGTAGCAATAAATCCATTTTTCGTCACCTGTTACTATGTAATACACCATTACACCAAATTCGACGACCCTGGTAAGCATGGCATTGCACCAAGTAACGCGGTTCGTTTTTTGAGCCTCAATCAAATTGTGTTGTACCCGCTGCGAGAACAGCTTTTTCATGCCCAAATTTTCGTGTAGGATTGATTGTATTTGACTCATGCCTATGCCTAAGGATGTCCGAATCTCACGGTGGGTCATATGTCTGTCTGTTTCCATTGTACGGCGCACGGTATCGATATTTTTGTGATTCACAGCGATGGATGGGTGATGATCACGCAATTTGTCACCGAGATTGAGACGACCGCGCTTGATTTCTGTACACCAGTTATAAATAGTCGTCTAAATGGTGCTTCATCTTCAAAAGCAGTTAAGCCTTTCGAAGCCGAGCGAGGCTCTGCTAAGCTGTCAAATTACATTTAAAATAGTCAAAAATCATACTTTGAAAATTTTCAGTACTTAAATTCATAGCGATGAAGACATGCAATTTTTAGAATAACGCCACAATGTAAAAACAATTGACCGTCAGATGAAACAAACCGTATTCTACAGCTAAAGAGTTGCATTTTTAAATGTAGCAATTACTTTTTAAATATTGCTTATGTAAGTGACCAGGTCCAGAAACTTGTAATGAGCTCCTTGTATACAGGTAATGTGCTGTTTTAGTGATCGCAGGTATCATCATAAACGCCGATGGACGGTGCAGGTATAGTAGCAAGTCTAATGTATCAACACTTTAACAAGTGCTAGAAGAGTGACAGGATGTCTTATGACTTGTGATTGAAAGTAGATATTACGTGTAAGAGAGAAGCCAGTGAAATTTTCAAATGGGGTGGGGATATACGAACGCAACTTTTCTCAGAGAAATATCTAATATTTGTTTGTATTTTGATTAGAATGAAAAGGTATTCTGTTTTGCAAATGCATTTCTATAGGTTTGCAAAAACTTTAAATCGGTTGGGGTGGGGTGTGGATTAAAGGATTATGCAATATATTTTCTATATATGGTATTAGTATATTAGGGACATTTTTTGTTTCTGGTTTATACACAAATTGGTTAAACGTCTGTATATAAAAGTGTCAGACCCTATAATAACTAAAAAAGTAACATCACTCTGGTTGTTCGTTCCTGTTCCTGAACACTTGTATACGCGATTCGGCGACTTACAAACGAAAACACTGCAAGACTAGTTTATTTCAGTTGTTTTCATAGTCTTATGACCTATGGAATTTTGCTATGGGGTCACGTAGCCGATATTAACACAATTTTCATGCTGCAGAAGCGAGCTATTCGTGCTGTTTATGATCTGAGACCAATGACATCTCTTAAAGAAAAATTTAAGGAAATTAACATCCTAACCTTAGCATCACAATATATATACGAAAACCTGGTATATGTCAAGAGAAATATAAAATCGTTCCATAAAAGGAGCGACATCTATAACATTAATACTAGATATAAGAATGATCTTGCTGCTCACAAGACTCGTCTAAGTAAAGTTAATAAATCATTTAAGGGGATGTGTGTGCGCTTTTATAATAAGATCCCAACTGAAATTCAAAATTTGCCATTTACTGAGTTTAAACGTTTCGTTAAAAGAAAATTATATGGCAAGGGCTATTATACCGTATTGGAATATCTTAATGAAAAAAGGCCCTGGGATTGAGCTGCTCGCCTATCAGGTTATTTCATATTATTTTTAAATGTCAACTAAATTATAAATGACTAAATATTTTGTATTGATGAGTAAAAAGAGCAAGCCTTGAGTTTCTTGCCCATTCTTCTCTCGGTGAATCAGCATTTGGAATGGGCGGTAATGTATTTCGACATAGTAATGTATTTTCGAATTTATTAATGACGAAATAAAGATATTTTTGATTTTTTGATTTTGATTTAGAAAAGTATGAATGTAAACCGAAAATGCCGTCGTCGGCATGACAGTTGTAGATGAGAGTAACCACAATGTACAGTTCTTACAAGTAAATGATTAGTACTTATGAAAATGATGTGTGTCATGGACGATCATGTAGATAGATTAATTGTTGTTATCGGAAATTCGTTTGTATTAAGAGCTTATTATTATTACTCCTTTGTGCTCTGTGTAAATGTGATTCTTTCATTTTGTCGCATGTTAATTAATTTTGACTTTTTGTTTTTGACTGTAATGTGTAGCATGCTAAATTATCTGCAAATTATAATTCTCTTGAACCAAGTTTGAATGCCGATGATAGCGCCACGAATGAAGTGTGAAGATTGATTTATTAGAATAATTTTAAATTGAGCATACATCAGCTTCCCTGCCTTTTTGTTTGCTTAGTGCATTTCATCTCACTGAATATATTACAAGTAAGGATATTTCACATATATTGATGTTTGGAAAGCCGAATGTACGTTGTAGTAACGACGGTGTAGGAACTACTTAGTCGAGTTCGTTTTGCTACCTGGAAGGCAAGAATGAAGGTCGATTGACGTAAGAAACCCATAGACCGAATGTATGAAGGGTCGACAATGGGGCACCTTAGAAAATTTTGTGCACACATTAGTGGCCTATTGTGGAATGACGAAATCGTATATACCCAAAACGAATTTATTCCTTCAATTTCATAATATGAAACATTCAATGAAACAAGAGAATTGTGTAAGCATCATCGAAATAGAAAATCATAGAATTATAACGTCTCACAACTTGCACAAATCTAAATGAGGATATACGACATATTTTAAAAACCGAATAAATCTTATACAAAGGACCTTATCAATATTATTTTTAGATGTAATTTCGAATGACACTGTTATTTCTCCACTGAAAGAAAGAACGAGAAAGAATGAATATACTCGTTGACGACAGAAAGAGAAAGAATAAGAACACGCGGTGAACATCTGTGCGGCGGCGAAGCCAACATCGTATGCCGCGCCTACTACAGAGCAATTTGGTTTGGTCATTTTGTTTATGTAGGAATACTTATAGAAGTATTACTTAAATACTTATAGAACAATACTTATAAAAGTATAGGCTTTTCTATTTCGATGCTAATGATCGTTTAAACAATTCAGGTGTAGTTTCTGATTAGTTTTTTATAATGGACGTCATTATACGTATTCGAAATACATAAATGCATTTACCAATTTCCATAAAATCAATTCAATTGTGGCTCAATTATTGAGATCGTTTGAAGTCAGCTTACGTTCAATATCCGTAGTGGAATCGTCGCGGGATGAGCAAGACTCGAATGAGCTCTGCGAAGTGTTCACGCGAGGCGGCCAGTTGCTGATGTACCCCTGTTACCACAGACTGCCTTTTATGTGCCGTGTGTCTGCTGCTGACGCGCCGAGACAAGAGCTCTGTGACGTCTATGGCATAGGTATTTATTTCTGCTTTACGTAAGAAATTATGGTAGGTTGCTAATATTAAATTAAAATAATGTTTTATTTTTAACTAGGAATAATTTTGTTAAAGTATAAGAAAAACTAAATAATTAATAACAAATAAAATTGCTATCATAAACTAAAACATTGAGAAAAACATTTATATTTCATTAAAAAAAATTGCATATTATTTACATACATTTTAGATAATCCTATTCGTAATTATCTTTCTGTATGTTTTACATACCAACATACAAACTATATTTTTCCGTAATCGGTGTAGTATAAATATATTTTTTGTATTAATACCATAATGTACAATTTCATTATTAATTAAGTTGTACAATTATGTTGTACATTCAATAGAATTATTACATTTTTCTTATCCATGTTGAATATTTAATTCTGTTGGAAATTCTCTTGGAAATTCACATTCTCTTGGAAAGTGGCTAATGCAAAATATATTTTATGACGTGCCGCATCAATTGTATAGATAGTTAAAAACACTACAGCAAATAATTTCCCTTATTCAAGATGCAGAAGAAAGCATATTATGATTACAATTCCTCATGCATCACCCCAGGCTACGAGTACAACGCGACGGTGGACCGTTGCTACAAGGTGTCCGGCGGCGCGCTGACGTGGGGCGAGGCGGCGGCCGAATGCGCCGCGGAGAACGCCGACCTCGCCGTGCTGCGCTCGGCCGGGCAGCGGGACGCCGTGCTGGCGATGGTGCGGCGGGCGCCGCGGTTCTCGCCCGACGCCAGGACGAGCTGGTTTTTCCTGCTCGGTTTCAGAGCGGTCAGAAATGAGGGCGGACGTGCCGACAGAATTTTCCTCACCATATTTAGTACGTTCGCTTTCTTAGATGCCGGGCGAAATGGAATATTTTGTATGCGTGTAAGATTTTTGACGGCGGACCGTAAGGGACTTTCTGCGTGAGCTGTAGATTGTTTATTTGATTGGAAGATGTAAAACTAGAGTAAAAAAATTGAGATAAATTTAATTAACTATAAAAATTTTTTTCTTACTCTACATTTTGCGCTGAAAACTTCGCAACTTTATATTGGTTTTATTTTTGATATGGCTGGTCGAAATAAGAGTTTTTATTAGTCTTAGTCCGAGTTGTCATCGTGGATTCTTCAACTAGTGCAAATTTTTCAGTATATTTGTTGACTATTTATTATTACTGAAACCGTTGCAGTAATAATAAATAACATGAAAATGTAATCCCTCCGGTACGAGAGTTGCGTGCCTCGAAACATATGCACAATAAAATACATAAATACTCAGCCTTCTTCTTTATACCAGTCACGTGTCACGAGTTACGGGATTGTCAAACAGACTGAATTAGATTCCTCTAAAGCAGAAGAATGCTGGTCACGTAACAGTCTATAGTTTAATTCGTTTTCCTCGTAGGGGACCGATCATCGTTGGTATTCCTGTTTTTTTTTTTTTTTTTATAAAGCATATTCAAACAAGCAAACGAGTGTACGAACCGCCAAAGAGTAGGTGGCCACCGACTCCCATGGACATTTAAAACTCCAGAGGAATCACTAATACGTTGTCGGCTTCTTAGAAAGTAATAGAATATCTGATGGAGTGGGCCACCGGAAAAGTCACTTATTGTATGAAACGCAACAATAGACGTTATTATTTTATATCTGTATTCTATGAGAATGTGGTACCTCACCGGTCGCACCGGCCCATTTTCGTTAATACACAAAAATATACTAGGCAACACTTAAATTAATACTTGACTAACAACGTATTATATTAAATGTATAAATTAATTATAAGAACATGTTTTTTCATTTACGAGAATGAAAAGTTGAATTTAATAGACAAGAATGTCAAAATTCTACTCTCAAATTACGGCTAGAGTTTTAGCGACCGAATACTATCATACTTCGATGATTGTTCCTTACTATTTTGATTGTCACATGCTGTTAAACTTGTTAATGTTAACAACTGAGGTTACTTTGTCCAAAATTGGTCATATTATAATATTTACATATAGTTACATTATAACATTGTTTATAAAAAAACATCCTTCCCAACTCCCAATAACTACAATAACTTGTAGTTTGCTTATTATGTTCCAGATTTCTAAATATTATTTGAACTGAATGTTCTATATTCGATATGTATCCTAGTATACATACCTACATCTACAATTCTTCTGTTAACCGAATGATTACGTATATGAATCTCTTGAAAATAGTGTCATTATGAGATACACTGATCGCAATATGAACATCGTTTTCTTTACATTCTTTTCTTGCAGAGATCTATAATTTTCATTGTTCTAAGACATTCAATACTATCTCAGTATTTAATTATTTTGTCCAGTGAGTGAGAGGTCCGATGGCCTATTGCTTTTGCATCATCTCACTCCACCTCTATCAATATTCTCTGCAACAGATATTCTATGCCTACTCGAGAGGCCGGCAATGCAATGGTGACTCTTCTGGGATTGAGTGTCCATAGGCGACCTGGCCATCTGCTTTGTGGTAGCTCGCCTGCTTGTTTGCCAATTAAATATACCATTTAACAGAATCTTTTCTGATATCTTTGGAAGTCATCATGTAACAAATTTTATTGTTTATATTAGTTAACGTAATAATTTAAAGTTGTTAAGGTATATGAACTGTAAAGAAATGTATACATTGATCCTTTCGATCTGACCTACCTTTCCGTCCGGTTGATGTTCGTACAGAAAGTGAGCACGCAAATTTTAGTCTAACTCTGGAACACCTTTAAATTTCAGACGAAACTCTAGAGCAAGCTGGCTTCGCGGACTGGTCGGACAACGAACCCAACAACTACGGCTCGGAGGAGGACTGCGGGTCCCTGTTTCGCAACGACGGCCGGCTCAACGACGTAGCCTGCTCGCACAAGTACCGATACGTCTGCGAGAAAAGACCGCCGCGTCGGCCTCAGGCCTAGTATATTGTCGGTGTGTGTTCATAGTCTATACCGAAATTGTATTTATAATGTATTAATATTTCACCTTAGGCTCGGCTCAAGGTCGCGCGCTGACGGCGCCCAGTCGGACATTCGGATCCGAAAAATGTGTAGTTTGTAATTGCGTGTCCAAGTTGGAAGAATCGAAAGTCAAAGGTGCTCCCACATCCGTAACTATTTTGGCGTAGAGTGATCTTTAATTTTGTCATGTGTTAATACGCTCATAAAAAAGTTATTGCCCTTTTGAGGTAAAATTTGACGACAGTACTGGCTACTACGTTAGTTAGCTCAACGTTAGGCTGCAATCAAATTCTAATAAAAATCGTCTGTCACTGACTTCAAATGCAGAGTTAATGGTTTTGTTAAGTTTTTCTTTCTTACCAGCAGTGCAAGGGAGATCGGTAAATAAACAAAAAAAAAAAAACTATAAACAAACGGCCATAAAAGTAGAATCTGTAATTACTACGAGACTAATAAGGCATAAAAAATGTGGAGCACGCAATGGATAGATATTATTTAAACATGTTTTTCGCGCCGCATCTGTTTTGCCTGTGACGTTGTCGCATTGGCGTAGGCGCATGCCATTAATTAGCTTTGTGTAAAGTTTTAAGTTAGTTTAGTTAGTTTGGGTGTCGTTGGTAAATGCACACTGTTAGGTAACACAATAAAAATATTCGCCTGAATATAAGTGAAAATCGCTATGAATTTGAAAGTTACAAAGTGATTAAAGATGCCCTATCAAACGACTCAGAAATATCTTAGAATCACAGAAAATGTAAGTCGGGGCTAGCTCGCGTGGACAACAATTGTATAATATTATTGTATTCAGTATTGTATAATATCATATTATTTTTATCCACAATAAGATAAGACTAAAAAGGCCGGACGCTAGCGTCGAAAAGGAGGGGGAAAAAAAATACTGCGTGTGCGATTCACACACGATAGAAGTGAAACTTCAGTAAATCGAGAAACGAATGAGATGAATATATATAACAAGGGTAGGTTGATTACAAAGTTTATTTGTTTAAAAATGAAAGTATTTTGATTAATCTTAAAAGATATTTTATTTAACATATGTTATTTAATTTTAATGTTATTTTCATTTTTTTTTGGGTCGATATTGAGGACACATTTCGGCATTAGTTTTCGGCATCTTATAAAATTTATTATTTAGCACGACAAGATATAAAAATACTCACAAACACTGTTAAATAATAACACACCACGCTGACTTCTTACTAAAAAGCTGTAATACGCAGCAGCAATATAGTGTACAGTAGTATTAGCTCGCGTACTTTTCACAGATACTAACACACGTTAAATGCTCAAATACAAGCAAGTATCAAACAGTGTGCAATATACATACACACCGACATTTGCTCTCCCGCTCTGGCTCACTAATTACAGGCGACTATGCTTAGAAGACGAGAGTGGGGATGCTACGAAGCATGGCACAAAGAGGAAATAGTATGTATATTTCTGTCTCATTCTTTCCCGGCTTCATCCTACACATTTTTGTATCTGTGTCTCTTACCTGTCGTTTTTTCAGTTGCATCCGGTTTGAAATCACAACAATTCTATAGAAGTTTCACTTCAAAAAAGTAATAAAAAAATTAACACGATGCGTTAATTTTTTACACTGTACAATTCGGGTAAATAAAACTTATGATAAGGACAATAACAATCAAAATACATGAAAGATCATATATATTATTATTTTGTAATTTATTATACACATATATAAACATATTTAATAAAAATATACAATTAAAATATTTGTGTCTAGACATAATGCTTACATTGTCTATTTATATACTACGTCATATTTAAACATTAGGTTACTTTTTAACTATTCGAAGAGCAAGCACCATGATTATAGTAAATTATTAGTCAGATATACATGAATGACGTATCTGATGCACCAACAATATATCATTTATTCGCATAAACACCATGAAACGTCAGAGAGATCCAATAATTACAATGAGGACATTCGAGGAACAAAAAAGCTGAATTTATTTTTTTAACTAAGTAACGACGAACATCGTCGGGTATATCCAGTTGCGATATTAAGTGTATTCAGCGCAAAGGTTTTTACCGGCGAAATAACGAGACGCGAGAAGTCTACGCGTGATTAGTCACCGCGAGGCGTTCGTTAATTTTGACATGTAGACTATTTAAAAATGCATTAAAACATTTTCTATTCCTTTGCACCGTCGTCCACTTTCAGGGGCTTCAGCGGGACCGAGGCGTCGTCGCCGGCGTCCGCGTCGGCGGCCGCCGCTCGTGATTGCGACATCTATCGAAGAAGGAAAAAGTTACGAACACACCTTAGCGAATAATTGCCCTTCGAACGTTTCTCGTGTTAGTGTGACAAGTACGAGATATTTAAAAATAGACATCACTTTGTTCGTCGACCCGAGATATAACTTTTATATGCCATCCATGAAAAAAAAATATAGTTTTCTCTTTAATAAGCACCATTTTTGACGTGAAATAAAACTAGACGATCAAAAAAAAAAGGATTTACTGTTAAGATGCCTCATTTCTCGTTTGCGCTGTCCTTTTCGAATGACTACTATTTATACAGTCGTTTTGTTCCTTTCTTCTTTGGAAGGAAGGAACAAGTAGAACAAACAAAACCAGAAGTGGTCTGACATCTACAGCTAGCAGCTTATGTCCAGCGGGTGTGAAATATGTATTTTGCCATGTATGAAGAAAACACCAAATAAGTGCAAATAGGGCTCCCACTTTGAGAGTTCCATAAGATTTTAATTACGTAAGTAGATATTTTACCCATTAAGAGTCTCGAAAATTTTTACCTATTGTCGATACCGATACTGATGAAATATCGATCCCGGAAACAATAAAATTTTTATTGTTTTCGTGATTCTTAAAAATTGAAATTTTTGGAAATGTTATATTTTCATGGGTAGTTAGAAAATGCTCTTCTATACATCACAGTCCAAACTCAAACTGCGAAATTTAGTTTGTTTGTTAACAACTTTTTTATGCGATATATCTATAAATTAACGATTTTCATATCTTTCCCTTTATTGGTGCTCTAAAACCATGTTTCTTGGCATAATTTATTATTCTAGATCAAATATGCGATAATAATGGCCGTATTTTTGGATTGCGCCGATTTGGAAAACTTTTTTTCAGTTTCAAGGGACCGCATAGACCGCATTCCTGAAAAAAAAGGATATTGGCAGACAGACGAACGACAAAGTTATTCTATACGATCTTCTTAGGTTCAGAGCCCTGAAGAAACCTATATTCTTACCGTTGCTAATAAAACAATTAATGAAACCTCTGATTGACGATTAATTAATGTTCTATGATTGATTAATTAATTGCTTAAAGCTCACCATACTTCTGCGATGGTACTCCCTTTTCAGGTTGTCAAGTTTTTGTTTATTTTTCCGTCCAAAGAATCCCATCTGTAAAGTGCGATAAATCTTAGACAGTTTTTTTGAAAATTGAGATATTGTTTAATTTATCATAGTTTTTACATTTTCCACATTATTAAAATTTTTGCCATAATTTTACAATATTTATTTTTTTAAGGCAGTATAAAAAATTCTCAACACGTAATGTAAAGTATAATATATTATGTTTATTGCTATTTATTATATGAAAAATTTAGCTTCGAATTTTGATTAAAAAAAAATGACGCAAATATATCATAAAATCTCGGTATAAATATGCAACCCCATATAACTATACCCGCTGATAAACAACAGCGAGTGCCGTTTCGTAGCCGACTACTCAAATCCACCTACCATGTTCAGCGCGTAAATTAATAGAATCAGCGTCAGCAAGCCCAGTATCGCTGCAAGGAGTATCAGCCACCACGGTACTGTCTCGTCGTGCACCCATATTGTAGTTACTACACTGAAAACAGTTATTTATTCAGTAAGACAGTGAAGTCAATTTTTACAAGTGATTTTTTGGGGGAATGCCGATTGAAAGGTTCTAAATGTAAATGCCTGTGCTTTCGTGTAAAATATACAATTTTTTGCATATCCAGCAAGAGCTACTTATTAAAAAAAAAAACTAAAATATTTTTTATTTATAAACTATTAGATTTTGTGCATATTGTAACGTATCAAATGTTTATTTATGATTTCAAAATGATCTTATATATCTATAATATTATAAATGTGAAAGCTTATCTGGGTGTTTGTCATTCAATCACGTTTAATATGCTGTCGCGGTTCTGATGAAATTGACAGAAAGATGCTATTTTTACAATATTTTTCTCTGACGTAAATACCAAAAAGTCGTAACTAGAAATCGGAAGCAAATTTAAATGATAAATGATTAATTTTAATTTAGGCAGAGAAGCATAAAATAAAAGTAAGAGCTATTTATTAAAAATTTTACAGTCACCAACTAATAAACTCGAACAAAATAAATTTCAGAACGTCTTTACGTTTCATTGGTTTGGGTACATGATATAACTTATTTCCCTGTCATCAAACGCGACATCTACGGGTTAATATTAAATTATTTTGTACAACTATAAAACTGCTGTTCACAAGCCAGTCCAGAGCCTGTTCCCTTTTTGCCGGCGTGTTGATGTTTAGACGGACTATTACAAGTGGCCCCCGTATCAGTTTCAATGGCGGTCAGGCTGACACGGGGCAGAAAGCAGACACGATTAATGATGCATAATTCTAAAATTAAAAAAAAAAACATGTGTGCTTTTTACACAAGATTACAGTATGAAATGGGTGGATAAATTGTTTTCTATAATGTGAAGTAAAAACTATGACTTATGGTCGAATAAATGCTAGACGAGAAGTGTTCGTGTGGCACTTGCACTGTACAGTTGTTGTTAAACGTTAAAATGGCTGTCAGTAACGCACGTTATTACTAGAATATGAAACTAGTATTATTGTTGTGCTATCCAAATGCAAAGGAAGGGTTGTTTTTCGCGCGTATATTTTTGTTTACGTATGTGTGTCCGTATATATATATATATATATATATATATATATATATATATGTACATCTGTAATAATCTTTATTATCTTTGGATGGATTGCTACAGTAGAGGTGTCCTTAGATTCATCTTACCAATTTGCGTGTTGTGTGCAATTTTCAATTGATTACTTTTACGCAGTCAGATTTGTCTGTGTGGCTCTACTTTATGGTTTCCGTTTAGTGGTTGGCTAGCATGTTCTTACCTGAGTTGCCTCGTGATTTTCTGCATCGGTAGATATAATTTGTACGAGTACGTTAACTGTTTGGCGTCTAAGTTGGACTCTGAAAAAAGAAATACAGCGAGTAATTGATTTCGAATGACATTTCGATTTTTTTATTTGCACATTTTTTAGAACTTTAACTTTTGTATATCTTCTATAGTTTCGTTTTATAAATGTCCGAGAATTAAATTAAACTTATGAGAACGTCATTAATCTGCCTCCTTTGTTTTATTAGTTAAAATATTCATTAAGTTTCTTGCCTTGGTAAATGTGATATTATTTATCAAGGAAAATCTTCCTTTCCTCGTAACACAACAAAAGTTCCTTAACTTTTTATGCCAATTTTTTATTAGTACTAATACTCCCCAATAAAAAACCGAGATTAATATCTGGACCGGGTCCAAAATTGGGTGTTGCGATCGCCATTGAAATCGAAAATGAAAATCGAGAACAGGACCTGGATCACGGTCGGAATTGACACTGACCAGAGCCAGACTTAATGATATTGACAAAAAAGATGAAGGAGTTCATTCTACATCCAGGTAGAACCTCTTTTTGCGTGTCGAAGCCGCAAACACTTGCATTCGATACAAATGGGAATGTTTTGCTGTTTAATTTTTTCACGTTCAAATGGCTGAGTGGACTGCAATGAAATTTTTTATTGTGGTAGATTGTGAATAAACACAGTTGAGAGCTGAAAGCGAGATCGCGATACGTCAAAACATTTTGTACGTGGCTGAAATTTGAATCGAGAACAGGGTTAGAATCGGAACTTGGAGTGAATTCAAAATTAGAATCAGGCGCAGGACCGGAGTGGAATTCAGAATTAATAGTGAGGTCGGAATCGGAAGCGAAAGCAGAAATAGTATTGGCGCTTGCAGTTATTTCGGGATCGGATTTAGGAGAGGTGAAGAGCGGTTAAAATTGACAGTGGGACCGAGAACGAACCGAGAATAAAGCGAGAATCGAAACCGGGGACGGGATCGGGGTCGGAGTCACGATTGACTGCAAGGTCGACTGATACAGGGTACGGGGGCGTTCGACTTGTTCATGAGATCAAAGCCGTAAACAAAATTTAGAAAATTTATGAAATTCATCCAATTACTGAATATGGTTAAGTGTGATAATTAAAAAAATAAATAAAAGCATTTAAATACCTACTTAGATTTACTAAATACCAATTAAATTAGACTTACATATAATATTTTTAAAATAGATAAAAAAAAAGAGTCATAAAACAAAATTACTTTTATAAAAGTAAAAAAAAGCTTCCAAAAACCTATTAAAATAAACATCCTGTATGTGCCTATAATATTTAAGGTGATCCTATATTTGTCTGGGATATCATCTATAGATCGAGATTTGGTGACTATCTAACCACCTTGAGAGTATATAATAATAAGTATATATCCTTCTAAACAAAACAAAAAATTAGAATTCGTCGACAATTGACGAAGTTATCACTGAATATTATTAAAAATACACACAGGTGAATATATAACCTTCTCCTTTTTTCGAAGTTGGTTAATTATTCGAATATTGTACGGTTTTACTATTTATATATTTTCAAAAAATTATTGTTTTTGGGGTCGGTGCCACCTAAAGTGAGGTAGACGAAAAAATGCCCATGTAAACGTAATGAAATCGTTTAAATCAAATTATAACTAAACTGAACACTTAAATCGATAAACATCAGTATAAAACGTGAAGTACTGTTTTGAATCAAAAGTGTGTCAAAAACCAAAACAAGATATGGTCATTTAAAACCTAAACTGGAATCACTGCCGAACTCCGCACAAAATTGTGACTGGAAATGCAGTTGTAGGCCGTCTGCAATGTTGATAGCTAAGAAATTTATTATCGTACTAGCTTCAGACCGCGGCGCGGTCTGCACGGTCATATAATTAATTCCTCATTCCCTATATCGAGTAATCTTGCTATCAACGATACGAATCCCGATCCTGCTTTCAATTTATTTAGTTACTATTTTGCAGTTAGTTCCGCTTTGGTTTTATTCTCTTTTCCAATCCCGCTAGCGCTCTCGATTTGATGTCGATTCCGGTTTTGGTTCCGATGCCAGTTTCTTGTAAATTATTGCAGAACATATTATCGGGAGGTATAAAATATTGTGTGTATAATCTAGAAAGTATTTTATCCATATGTTTAATTTTATCTCTTCGTGCAGCCGTTTATGCGTAATTAAGTTATAAACAAAGAAACATCATCACAAAGTATCGCATTCGTAATATTATAATAATAAAAAATAGTACTGACAAAAGATTTAGTGTAAAAACCCTATCGTTCGTCCTAATTTACTATGAATTTATAATTAGTTAACGATTGTTATTAATCATATAGTTACAACGGGATTATTGACTTTTTTTGCTTTACTTTTGCTTTCGATCTACCTCACTCTCTCCCTCTCTAAGTAAAGCAACAATAACATAGCTAACAAAATAAAATGAATGACTTAACTTTTTTAGTTATAAGGAGTTACACTGAAAAACTTACAAAAAAAGTAAACAGTAATCTATATTTTGATGTGATATTCAGTTTCCTAAATTTCATCAAAATTAGTTGTCCTTTTCGAGTTGTAATAGACATACAAATAAATAAATACGATAGTCAACAGACAGTAGCAGAAGTATTACAAAATGGAGTAACTTTACTAGTACACTGAAGTTCATTTAAAACATTTCATCTATAGTTGAGCTATAAAAAAGCATACAAACGAACAGACAGACAGATAAACAAAAAGTTGCCTATGTCTTAATTCTCTGATATCAAACTATCTCCGTGCCAAATTTGATCAAAATCAGTACAGCGGCTTAGGCATGGAAACGTAACAATACAAGCAGGCAGACAGACCACAGAGACATTTTCTTATTTATAATATTAGTATGGATTGCATAAAAATATACAGGTCATGGCACTAATTCTTGATTATTTGTTCGATTTATGACGTTTTTCTTACACGTACTGAAAAATCTGGGGTATGTTGCAATAAGTTTTTTCTTTTCGAAATTGGTATAAATACGTATTCCGCCGTGTCACATGCATTCTACTATTTCTAGTGATGTACACCTTTTTATCAGAGTGCCTTACCTAACTCTTTATGTATAAGTCGCATTTGTAGGTAGACTAAGTTCGTGGACTTGGGCCTCAAATCACCCACTCGGCAAGTGACGTATTTGATCTGCACCTTCGTCGTACGATTCGTGCTCGATGGTATTTCACATTCGACCGTCTCCAGCGACTCGGTAAGGACCTATAATTAAGGAATTGTTAATTAATACATAATATATAATATCTTCTTTGTCTGAGACCCAACGGAGTTTATCTGCATTCGTGAGTTTAGTTCGAATCGAATTTACTTTTTAAATCCGCGAACATTGACGATAAGTCAAATAATACAAAGCTTAGGCTATTCTACAAATAAAAACATTGAGTCTTCAATGTAGAGTATATATTATCTAGTAAGTAAGTGGGCGATTTCGGGTCTAATGTTGCTAAGAACGTCTAGACAAGCCGTCCATAGCGACATGCCATCGTATAAAGCTTATCGTACGACGTGACGATAATACAATATCGTTATTCAACAATATCGTAAAATAGCCCACATTCGTGCGAAGAGAGAACAGAATCAATCAACGGCTATCGTTGCATGCGCTCTTCCCATGCGAGGTGACAAGCGTCAGGGTCAACCGTCCGCAATAGTGAGGCCGTTGGATGTACCTGCGCAAGAACTCAAAAAATGGAACAAGAATTTTGTTCACAGCTATTAGTTGGTTGCATCTCGATTTCAGTCTCAATTCCATAGCGTAATATGAATCGGAAATGCAAATTTATTAAGAATTTTGCTCTTTAATTGTAAACACTATTTTGCTTTGAAAAATTCAATTATTATTATTTGTGACTAAATTGCAGGTGACAATGTACTCTATCCCACTGACGTTTTAATGCCCTTTTTGACGTGAAAAACAATCTGCGCGTTTTTTATTCCCTCATCGGCCATACTTTTATCGACGGCGTGTAATTGTCTATGGTCAGTCGTGAATCAAGCACATGACGACCAACCTTAATGCTCTCGTATTCCAGGTAGCTTCTCCTGTGTAGTTCGAATGTGAATAAAAGGTTTGTCCATCTCGTCACGCCTGCGTTGCGGATCTGAAATATCAGTACTCGTATGAGCGACCACATACGCTACTTTTAGTTTAAACACTATGTGTTTTTTCTTAGTCTGTATTTTCTTATTTGCTTCGCTCGTCCGTCATACATATGACCAAACTACCTAAATCTAACTTAATCTAAATCAATCTCTCATTAGCTTAGGATAGCCAAAGCTACCTACTACTGACGATGATTCTATATAAAAATGAGGCAGTATTTGTATAGAGAATCATTACCAATCCAAAATGTGTTTAACTTATCTATAACCGTAGTAAAATATGTATAACATTAAATTTGCAATAAAAATAGAAAGCAATTATTTGAATTAAGCACGATTTTGCTCTACGAACAACATGTAAAATGACGGTTGCTATAGTATTTTTTGTGTTGGTTTTAAATTTATTTTACAAATTTAAATATATGACAGGAATATGTCGTATTAGGCCTTCGTCTCCCACCCCGGTGCATCACCCTCTCATATTTTTATTTAAGATTGAGACAATGTTATACTTATTAAATAAGAATACAACGTGTCTACATATAAAATATTGTTTCTTATGAATTATTTATTGTATATTGATGTTGGCCTCTATACTATTATTAAAATATTGCATATAATTATGCATAAATAATATATTTATTGCTGATTATAATTTTTAGAGTCGGCAAATATCTTGATGGCTATAATTTGGCATAAATTGATTAGAGTAACGAATCATGACTATAATTCAACATTTTTAGGTACTATGTATTTCTAACAGATAAATTACAAAAAATCAGTTCTTTTTACCAATAAAATCACATGTGGCAAGATGAAATAAATTCAGTTTTATATTAAACATTTTTGTCCAAAGCGAATATAAAGTTTGTAGATTTCAAATATTTTTTTTACAATGACAAAAGTATAGCGTTTTATAACAATTATTTTGAAAAAAAAATATAGGATATTTAGGGGAAATATCAATAAAACTGAATCAATTTCATCTTAGAATTTCAATCCAAGTCTTCTTTATCAAATAACATACAAATTGAATGTGGCTAATTTAAAATAGACACGAATACCGATTCACCTCGTACGTTTGTGTCAGCCGGGTGTCGTTCTTATTCTGCAGCTGGTTCATGGTTAACGATACGTTTTCCCTCGTCGATCTGGTAGAAAAGAAGACCAGATAGACATCAGAAATATTATTATGTTGAAGTCCACAAAGTATACTGCCTATATTTATTTAAAGTTGGAAATTTTGAGCCCTAACTTGAAATAGTTTTCTTCGTACTCACAAAATTGTCGATCATGTTTTGATTAGAATTTTGCAAAATGGTGGATAAGTGCTTTCCAATGTACAGTCAGTAAAAAAGGTCTAAGTTATTTTTTACTGATTGCACATTGAAAATCAGTATTGAAAGTGACGCGCCTCGCAAAGACTCAGTGTCTAGCAGGACTAGCATGACTCTCTAGAGACGGTCTATAAAATTGTCCTTCTCATGTAACCATAATGAGCGAAAGGGATGGTCCTATAGTGAGACTTTTCTCTAGAGCGTCATGCTAGACTCGCACAAATGCTGGATTATAGAATGTCTACTAGTTGATGCATTCCTATTGTAGGATCACCCGATGTAGCTATAGTATAGTATAGCCCACAATTATATAGAACGTCATCACTCACTATTTCATATAATACAATAGCGAATAGTCAAAATCCAGTACTAAAATCAAGCAAGGTCAATTGATACAGTGATATAGTTTGTTGAGAAAAACGTGTGGGTCTTTCTTCAAAACGATATTCGTTAGAATATTGTATATGCAGCTGTAGTTATTAAGGAATTACTATATTATTTCTCATCTGACTAGGACAACGTTAGTAGGTATTTCTCAAACAATAACAAAAAATATATGTAAGAGAATATTGATAATAATTTTTTTCTGAACGTTAGGCCTAATTTGCCTTTGCCCTCTCTCTCATACGGTTCATTCTCAATTGGCTCACTATTGGATTACACAGAGCGAAGTCTCCTTTTATTTCTTGTTCGTCTGTAGGTGTGATTGTCCTAAACTTATGTGTAGTCCTAGATCACTTCACCTGCAGTTGTCTGGGACACTGAATGGACCTCGCAGAGAGCCAGTCCGGGGACGGGAACGAACATGATTTGATTCTAATAAAATGATGCGTAAACAAGTAGTAAGCACCAAAACTTCGATGAAGATGCGAATGTCGGGCACACGGTTTGTTACTTATAAGGGTAATTCTTATGTGACTTTTTATATTGTTTCAGACAATAGCAATGTAGGATAAATCTAGCAATATTTACTATTAACATTTCGAACAATATATCATTTTTCATATAAAACGCATGCTATTGGTCGAATAAGCTTTATCGTAAATATCGGTGAAGGTGAATATGAGAAAGAAAAGCGCCAGAAAGAAAAAGAAACAACACAAGAAAGAAGACTTTCGGCAAAGTACGCATAAATTCTCTGTTCATCTTTAGTGTTGGGACAGCGCACAACATACACATATATCGTGACGTATGATTGAGCGATGTTTCTAAAGACTAAACGAAATGGCGACGACTAAATGGGCATTTAAAAACGCACACGGCGGTTCTATCTATAGAATACCAAATCTCACGTGCAACAGTCGCCATGTAGACTTATAGCATATAGTTGACTCCAGATACTTTATATAACAAAATTCTATCAAAACCTATAACTTTGAGAAATATTGGAGATTTTATATCTAAATGGGAAATAGAGGATTTCCTATCTACAGGTACATGTTGTACGCTAGGTTAGAACGGTTCTAAGTTTTCTTTAGTAATGAGCATTGAATGAAATGATCTTTATATTTATTAGTATTTAAGTATTATTTAGTAGTTTAGAAATCACAAGTTCTCAGTTACCCCTCGATGGTAACTCCGTCGGCGTCGGCGACCAGCTCGAATTCCTTCTGTACCGTGAGGTTGGTCTGAAGGTCAGAGCATTTCTCGTGCAGCGACGCCCAGACCACGATCTTTTGGTCTTCGCTCAAAAGACGGTCCATCTCGAAGATGATGTTCACATTCTGGTATTGACGTTTATTTCATTACTTAGATATTATATGAAAGAACAAATTTCAATATACAATATTATACGTAACATGATTTTAAATAGAAAAATGAACAGGATGTCAAGCTTTTCATTTAACTATTAAAAACAGTTTTCAATTTTATTACAAGAATTTTCCAAAAACAACCAAAATTAGATTTTTCTTCGGATTGATTTTGTTTTGTATAAAGTTGATAAATCTCATTTAGCATGAGAAAATTTTGATTTTATTCAATCTATACGAGGTGAATGCCAAGAGTAATTAGATACTTTTTACTCAATAATTTGATATTGGCCAGTTATACACTATCGTAAATAGTGGATATTTAGTGATAAATTGAAAATTAAAATGTATTTGAGTTCAAATATTTTTTTCTTGAAAATGCTTATTTTTGTGAGAATCTGGCGCGACTTTGCTTGCAACAAATTCAGTCGACGTGATTTTCACGCTATGATTTATTATGATTACAAAACAGATGTAAAGCCCCAATAATGTTTTGAACTTTTGATCACTACTCTTGGTGAGTATGCTTCTTAGCAAACAACAGTTCTTAATTGATGTGCTCAATTTAATAGAGAACGGGGAAACTTTGAAGACGAAGCTAGGATAGGTCGGCCGGCAACCGCAGTCATTCCAAAAAATGTTCAGGCAGTTGAAAAATCGATTCGAGACAACCGAAGAATTACATCTGTGGAGTTTGAGCGAGAACTGGATATAGGATCAACAGCGATCCAACCATTATTAACGATCACGTTTCTCTTCGTAAGCGTTGATCGAGATGCATGCCGCATAAACTAATTGATGAGTAGAAAAACCACCAGGTAGTTTGGGGCCGATTTGTATTTGAGAAATTCGACAGAAGGGAGAAAAGAATGTATACATTATACTTGCCGGTGACGAAACGTGCCTGTATAACTATGATCCCGAAACAAAGCGGCAATCGACCGTCTGGTGTTTCGATAATGAACCAACATCAACAAAATGTCACCGTGTGCAAAACGCAAAGAAACAAATGGCGGCTATGCTTTTTGTAAGACCGGTTGTATTGCTACTGTAGTGCTAGAGGTTCAAAAAGCAGTTAACTCTTAGTGGTATGTAATTGTTTGTGCAACATCGGTATTAACACCTGGTGTGACAAGCGACCTAAATCACAAATACAGCACCTTCTTCGGCCTCATTGAACGCCGCGCCGCACGCCTGCCAGAACTTGATTTTTTAATTCAAAAGTGTATCTATCCTACCGTACTCACGATATTCCCCTGACTAAGCACCATGTGATTTTTACTTGTTTGTAGAAAGGAAAAAAATTAAAGGCAAGGAACTTAAGAGCAAGAAAGACTCATAGGCTGTCCGTAATTTCGAAATTTCTGAGGTATCTGAAAAAAATAGTCAGTAGTATTTTCCAAATGGTTTAAACGCACGGGAAGTGAATACGTACTCAGGCTAAATACTTTGTAAAGATTGATATTAATAATAAATAATAAATATATTTTGATTTTTAATATGCAGTTTTTCTTTCGCTTATCCCTCGTATGCGTTTATAGAACGTATGTGTAATGATGTGATTTTTACCTTATTAAAAGTCAGGTAAAAGTTTTTATCATTCAATAGTAGTGGAACACCCTCCCATATTTTTATGTTTGTTTTTATAGTTTATCATCGCGGAATCTAGATCTTAAGATCTTAATGCCGGATTAGCGCAGTTCGAAAACTGATAAAGATCGCTGTCACCAACAATGATGATGAAGTAAGGGAATCACAGCTTAACTTTTTCTCAGAGGTACAGAGCGAATGGTTTGGTTTGACTGAACTTAAAAACTTATTGGTCAATTCGCCTTTTGTCAAATCGAACTCGATACCTTACGCTTCTAGGGCAACGTTGTTAACCACCGAGCCGTTACTGATCTTAAAACGTATTTTTAAAATAAAATATTTTTTTTTGGGTAATACTACCCTGACCTGCGTGTATAAGGAAAGACTTTATTTTTTCCGTGTGAAAAAATGAGCGACCCCCTGCTGAACGACCCGTGGCTGCCGACCGTCACTGCTGAGTTCGTGACGTCCGTGGCGCTTCCTCCGGCCGCGCTGCCTATCCCCGGCAAGCCCGTTGTTCGCTGCCCGATGCCACCGAGCCCGAGATACGTAACGTAACGTCTCCTGGCCACGCTCATTAACGCCGCCTGCTACCGCTTACCCCGAAACCTGTGGCGCCTCACTTGACCGCGCCGCCTATCCCTGGCACGCCCGTCGCAGCCCCTCGCTGCTGCCAACCCTGAAGCCTGAGGCGTCCCCCCTAGCCGCGCCGCGTGCTCCTGGTGCGCCCCTTGTTGCTACTCTCTGCTGTGGAATGTGTTGACACGCATTCCGTGGCGCCACTCCTGGCCGCACGTCTGCCACTTGCTGTCTCCGCGCGTATACCACCGATTGGACACCCTTACGGTTCACATACCCGACACGGTCGCGAGTATGTACCGCTTCGTTTGTTGAGCTAGCGTTAATTAATCTAATAAATTATTCTTAATTTTGAGTGGTTATTTCTCATGGCCATAGACTGCATTTTCAGACCCTGAGTACGCGTACGAATTTAACGAACTCGCAACAGTTACCAATCGTTTAATGTGGAGTTTTGGAGTTTCAATATTTTATTGTGTAACATGATTTATTTAATGTATGTTATTAAATAAATATAGATAAGAGTATGCAGGATGGATTTTATCATGCATCTTTTCGCAAATATTCATAATTTTCTTGTTTTGAACAACTTTGCTAAAGAAACCATAGTCATTAAAGTAGCCATTTCTGCAGAAATAGATTATAGCATCTACATAAAAATGCCGTAGTGACAATCCTGGCAACAACTGACGATCGTCCGCGCTAGCGCTACGTTACCAATCGGGATGTGCGGCCAGTAATTCGCTTCGCATAGCCGCGGTCGGTCGCGAACTTGTTCTAAAGCTATAGGTATTTTGATTATTTGCTGTTTTTTTATTTTTTTACGAAAGAGACGGTTTTTGCAATGTGAGTATCATTTTAGTATTATGTATGGTCAAAAAAGATTACTTTTCAGATCGCCCTCGTGTATCTGTGGGTAAAAATTATAATATTTAGTGTATGTGTCTGAAGCACTACGCAATTCAATATTACCCATATAGAATTCTTATGCAGTGGGGCATGAAATTTGCAAGTATAGTGACCACTCGTATGGGCGTGGGCATCGCAGTGCGCAGGCGGCGACCACACGGGTACTCCGCTCACGCGCACCCGCACGCACGCGCCGTATGACGTATCACCGGTGTTCGTCACGTTCAGCATGAAATGTTCTCTCTTTGTGGATCCCAGCATGTACGTGTCTCTATCAATACGTGAACTAAATTAATTTTTTACTCGCTATAACTCGATGATGGAAATTCCAAAAAAAAATAAATCTACAGGTTGCAATAACTGTAATTAAATGATAATAACAACACAATTAATAATTTTGGAAATAATCGATTTCTCTCTAAAAATTCACATATTTTTTTATCATGAGTATTCTAGTTTTATTTTTTTGTAGGCTTAAATTAATCGTTTGCCTGTTTTTAAAACGTTGAATTAATTATCACTTTGTAAAGCAGTTGTTTTAAGATCACAAGCGCTTGATTTGTATGAACGATTTTGAAAATTTTTATTTAAAGTAGATGATGAAAATTTCGCGATCATTACTCACGGCATTGACCAATAGGGATCAAGGTGCAGCTGCGGCTGACACACGTTCAATTTGCACTCACGAACTGCTGGGAGGTTGTCTTGAATGCTCTGAGGAGGGATCAGCACCCGGGAAACCTGGAAATCTGTGGTGAAAAGTTCATATATTAGTGTGATTCATTATTCGAATCGACAAAACCACATGACCTATCAGTTTTTGTCCGTATACTCATAGTAGATGTCTCTGGAAAGTTAACTGAAACTAGTGATTGATAACTTGTCATGTTGTTCTATTAACTATATTAAATTAAGATGACTTCCATAAGTTAAGTTCATTTTTTGTTAAGTGTGGGGCATCCATTTTCATTTTATTAAAATATTATTTAAAAAAATAGTTCTTTTTAGAATAATGTAAAAAAACGCCTTCTGTTTACTTGTTAGCAAATTACATTAAAATTGACATTAAAAATGTATTCGATAAAAACCATCAAACATAATTATTTATTTAGTTACATAGAGTTCCTAACTTTTGAATAATTTTCAAGCAAAGCACGTCGGCGTACCTTTTTTAAGACATGGATTGTCCATTTGCTTCAAGCTGATTTTGTATTGCAACATTTCGGAGAAATCTCCATTCTGTTAAAAAAAAAAGAAATAAATCATTGCAAAATAAAAGAAAATCTTTAATAGTAATGAAACAGTACAACTAGCCAACGTAAGTCGAGCTATGTAGAAGAATATAAATATTTACACAGAATAAGAAATGATACAGGCTTTCGAAAGAATTAAAGTAAGAGAAAGAACACTAAAATTATGACATATATAAGTTAAATTTTGTAAAAAAAAAAAATTTGGTTGCCTGTAAAGTCGGTATACGGGCGAAAGTTTTACGTGACAACGACTTTGAATGGTAAAATCATTTTAATGTGAATATTCATTCGTATAGTAGGAAGAAGGATGAAATAATAGTAACAATTTAAAACATTTATTTATACAAAGAATTATATTTAAAACATTAATTTATACAAAGAATCTCGCACTGAATTTCATATTAACAAAATTTTATTTTTACCTTTACACATACATACGTATTTATATACAAATATACATACAATAACTTGCAATACATTTGCAAGCTATGCACTAATTCTCTAGTGCTGCGCGCGCGGCAGACCGATCATAGTTGAGTGGGAGAGAGACGCAAGGCATTCGGCGGGCCTCTCTCTCGTTCGGTGACTCATCGTTACGTTACCGAGCGTTACATTTTTCATAAGTGACTCCCAGCCGCAACCTAATTTAAGACGTTGTCACGTCAAAAATATAAAAAAAAGACACTTTTAAAAATCCGATCCTCCAGCTGGCAGCGAATTATATTTATCAATCGTTTCAAGCAAACTCATCGATTTTGGTTGCTTAAAATTTGTCCCTCTTAATATACCAACAATTTGGTCTGCATAATATTTTTTAGGCCGACCTTTGACAACTTTTCCATCACACACCCCCACAAATTGATTTAGTCAGCATATTTTCATTTATCCTTTCCATATGGCCAAACGATAGTGGCTGAATTGTAGAAGCAGCTTTGAATAAACAGCAAAACAGTGCGCACCTTACTAATTCTATACAACATTCCTTTCATCTAATCACCACATCTTTTTTCAAATCATAGAGTTCTTTGCCATCAGTACTGATACATCTGTTTTAAAGTTACTCCACGCGTTTCTAATTATTACTAACAAAATGTGCGGCTTCTACTTTCATTATTATTCTGACGCAATCGATTTTCACCTCTTAAAATTTATTATGCAGAAGAAAAGATTAAATTACGCAATTTCGCTCACCACATCCGTGTCGACTACGAGTGTGACGCAGTCGTTGTATGTCCGGTCGGTAGAGGAGTTCGCGTTTAGAAATCTAATATATTGATATGCACCGTTCGAATTAAACTCGTCGGCCAATCGAGCAGCTCTGTGAATTATTTCCACCGTGATTTGTATAGCTGTAAAAAAAGAACGATAATTGTAATAAAATTGATGCCACCTGCTTTTGTGAAGAGAAAATAAGCATGAAATGTCACTTGTGACTCGAGAGATCAGGACATATAAATACCTAGAACAGTTTCATTATACGAAAGGCGTTCAATTAAAAGTAAAAACTGGTATGTTGCTGGTAACTTTTATCAAATGTTATGTCATTTTTCGACACAGTTGCCTTTTGTCACTTGGCTATATATTTTTCTACGCTTAGAATTCCTTTGTTAAAACTCAGCACCAAAAATTCATGTATTGCAGCGATTACTGTTTCATCATTTTCGAATATCTGTTCTTTCTGATACTTCTTCAACCTTGGAAATGGATAAAAATCATTAGGGGCAAGGTCAGGTGAATTTGGAGGATTTTCAAGTATTTCGAAATCATCTTGAATTGCAGTTATAGCAATGGTGGACCTGCCATTTATCGGCCATTATCTCGATGGAACAAAAAAATTTTTGCTAGTTTGTCTCACGTTTCTTTCAAATTAATTCCTTTTTTTTGTTTTGCTTACAAAGCGCCCGTTACAGTAGTTCCACGGTTGAGATATTGTATGATAAACATCTCTTTACTACCCTAGAAAAGAGAACAGGTGATTTTTCCAGCAGAATGACTCGCCTTAATTTTTTTTGGGGGTTGGATATGATAGTATTTTCCAAGTTATAAATTATAATTTTGTTTTTCGATCGTAACGATGTAACGACGTTTCATCCATGGTTGTAAATTAAGCCAAAAAACTATCGGAATGTCGTTGTAACAGTTTCAAAAAAGGTCGCAAAATGTTCAGCCTGGTTTGTTTTGCATCGGTAAGTATTCTGGGGACCTAGCGCACGAATACTTTTTCGGCTATAAAATATAACGTGACATGATGAACTGCTAAAACAATTTTTGTGACTTTTTTACTATTTAATCGGTCACTACTGCTGGTAGACGACCCGAGTGATGATCATCTTTAGTGGATGTTCTTTCACTGTTACGCCAACGTGTAACTGTTAGAATACGGTGGTGCGTTTGCTCCTAAAGTATTCTGTAAATATTGATTATCTCGTTCTGTAGTGAAAGTGGGTTGATGGGACAGAGAACGATGAAGAGAAACGGAAGGATTGTACGGTGTCAAATAAACCATTGTCGGAAAGAGCGAAATAGAGATGAAACCTTACGCAGGAGGAGCGGATTTTTTTCTGAAAACCGGTACTGAGGGGTAAATACCTTCCATTAAACTAAAAACCGTAGGGCAGTAAGTTGACTTCGCCGTGGGTTTACCGCTTGGCGTGGTCGAGAGTGGGCTTAGAACTTTGGGGATCAAGTACTCTAAGCAGAAATGCTATGGTTTTATTAGCGACATCGCGATACCGCGACCTCGTTCATTGTAGTTGGTAGCATGTGGGTGTTGTTGACGGCTGAGAGCTAGGTGTCAAGGCGATCACTGATCAAAAAGCACCTTTAATTTTGAGTAAGAGCTGTGCAGGCAGTAGAACAATGGCAAAGGATAATTTTGACCTCAATACGTAAGTGACGAAAAGGGCACCGTTAGTTATCGTCAGGCGTCTAGTACCCGTAAGAGTTTTTATGTAATATTTTATTCCTATCAATTTACTTTATTTACAAACTACGATTTACATGTCTTTACATGTAATAACACTTTCCTTATTTACAATTGTAGATAGAAACTCCCGGTTTAACGAAAGTAATTCTCTTACACCAATTTTTTAAATGGACCAATACTCGGTATTTTAATATAATATGTATAATACTTATGCTATACTATAGGTATAACACTTTGTTGATTAATAGCTAATAAATAATTGATGAAATAAAAGAAAAATTATTAATGTATGTATGAAAAAGGTTAATATTTTATGCTTTTAATTGTGATACATAAGCAAAGTGATGTTACTAACCGGCACTTATAACAATTGGTTTCTCGGGATAGGTGACAATCACACAACTATTAAAGCTGAAACTGGTCGCGTTGAGACTCAGAGCCTGTGGACAGATTGAAAGCTTGATGATGCTTATTAGTCAATAAATGTTGGAGTTTACAAATTAAATGTTTTGAAACTAATTTATTACAGATATTGAAATGTCAGTTCAATAATAATTCAAAACTAAACTGAAACGCACAGTAGATATAGTGATAGGGAATAAAGCAAGTATTCGTACTTGAGATGTGTGTACTTGCAATACACATATTACAAGTAGTACACTTATTTTCATTTGTATTACACTAAATAATGGAGCATTGGTGTTCGCAGACGTGTGTAGCAGTTACAGCTATGGCCCTATGGTATAAATCGATAGCAATAATTCGCTTGGTAGCAAAACATAGCAGTCTTCCAAAAAGATATTTGATATTACTTTGATTTCTATGATAACAAATTTTTATTTGCGTAAGATTTAAAACAATTATTTTTTATCTTTAAATAGTATAAAACAAACTTCCTGTTTCTGTTTGTGCGTTTATAAAGTTTAAACCACGCATTAAATTTCGATGCGGTGTTTACCATCATTTAGATAATTTCTTCTGAAAGGTTTATTTGTATATCACATTTACGCACTATAAACAGATGATAGAGGAATTTCCATGCTTTGTAATAAAATCGTAAAAAGATAAATAAATTCCTAGCTTCTCGTTTTTCGATCTTACGTTGATAAAATGATCAAATTAATATACTATGATATTCTAAGTTTTAGAAAGATTTACAAAACAGTTTTCAATAACATATGTCTAGATAAACAGATAAACGTTATTCTTAAAAGATTTTAAAAATAAAATTCCATAAAGATTTTTATTGGACAAAGGCCATTACAGAATCAGATTAAAGGTAAACACTCAAATGTTGACCTAATTTTGAATTTAGAATACCATTTATATGAGAATTTTGAAAAGGTGCCTGTTTCGAGTTTTACTATCATGTCAGTACATTTAATAAAATTAGCCAATATGTAAAAACGGAATTTTCATATTTAAGCCTCTAAGACTGTTTTTGTATAATTTAATAACCTCATTATAAAATCGCTCACCCTAAGGTTTGGGAACTGCGGCTGTAGCTGCACAGTGAGGATGGAGAAGCAGCGATACACCAGTACGTGGTTACTGTCTGCCGCGCCCACGGCCAGCTCTGCAATTTGGGTTTTAAAACAATATTTTTTTATAGCACTGAGTAAACGACTTTGCGAACCACCACAGGTGGGTGATCATCGCTGCCCATGAATACTAGCAACCTCAGAGAAGTCACTAGTGCGTTGCTAGCTTTTAGGAAGGAAGGGGATATTCAATGCAGGAGGAAGCGAGCCACTGGACCTTATAACAATGAATAGGATATCTGATGGAAGGAGAATGGACCACTGGAGCTTATAGGCTGAAACTTATAAATTTATTCGATTTTATATGTATAATACCAGAATGTAAGTCATCCAAAAAAATTACACAATATTACATTTATATGATATGATAGGCATCATTACCATTTACCAATGTTGGAGTTTAAATATTGAGAAAGAAAGAAAAAAAAATACTAAGAAAAATAAAAGGTTTATACTATTAGTACAATTTTAAATGATCGCCATCAAAATATATTACTGAGCGCATGTGCCATGTTAACGCAACTGTCGCTTAGAGCAGGCATGGGCAACTTTTGATATGTTATGGGCTAAACTTTAGTGTGCAAGTACGTTCACGGGCCTTGTTCATTTTAGTGCATTAAGTGTAAAACTAGTGCATTTTAAAGTAGTGTTTTAAACTAGTGTTCATAATTTTTAGCGATAGATATCAGACATGAAATAATATGACAATGTTATTATAATACAATTTAGTAAAATAACAAAATGAAATGAAAAAATAAACACAACATTATAATTAAATCGCGGAATTTGGACTTACTACAAACTACAAAATCAAATAGCGACACCGAAATCAATGAGATATTTGAGCTTGAATTCGGGAAATTAATTCATCGATGTTTCGATTAATTCCACTGATACAAAGAGGTAAAGAGTTTTCCAAATAATCGTCAGTCAGCCTTGTACGATGTTTTGATTTATTAAATTTCATCATTGAAAAGCACTGTTCTCATTTGTAAGTACTGCCAAACGCACAAATTCGTTTCTTGCAAATGTTCTAAGCTGCGGAAAATGGTCTTCTTCGAGGTATTTTTGTAGAAATCGCACAACTCCACGTCTTCCAATTCAGATTTTAGGAGTGAGTTTACTTGAATCTTAATCAACTCCATTTGGAAGTGTATTGGAGCATTTTGTACATTACTTTTTGTTGGAGTAGCAAATAAATTGAAACAATCTTCCATGTTTTTGAAATCGCTAAATCTGTTTGAAAATTGCTCCGATAGTAATTTGAGTTCTTCAGCGTATTGAGCATAAGCAATATTTTGTTACAACATATATGTTATATATGACTGTGCCTCCCACAAGCGGATGTTATCCTGAAACGCTTTCAAATGGTTGTATAAATCATTTACTAACTGTCCTTATATTATACTTTCAAATTTAAATCATTCAAATAGCCTGTAAGGTCGACCACAAATGCTAAGTCACATCCATTTTGGGTCACTCAATTCAGATAGTGGTTTATTCTTTATTTATTCTTTATTTTATTAAAATGCTGAAACGGTTTCAAGCCCGTAAAACCGTTTCAGCATTTTCCGTTTCCTTTGCTTAGCCATCTGATTTCACAATAATATGATACGTCGTCATATTCGGAACACAAGTTCTGTTGGTGGATAATGCAATGAAGGACTATCAAATCATCTTTTTGCACATTTAATTCAGTTGCTTTTTCATTCAAAATTGCGATGAAACCTTTACGTAAGCCGATCATAGAAGGTACACTGTCTATGCATACTCCAACTAATTTTGACCATGGCAAGCCAAAACTTGTGAATACTTTTCGAATTTTATTAAAAAATTCCTCTCCAAAAGGAACCACTACTGTTCCTCTTAGAGGATGTAAATCAAGCAATTCCTCGGTAACAGTGAACTCTTTATCAAAATCTCGAATAAATATATCCAGTTGAGTTGTGTGAGAGAAATCGGTGCTCTTGTCTAATGCTATGGAAAATGATTCAAAACCAGCCATACGGTCAATCAATGTTGATTGTATATCATTAGCCATCATTACTATACGTCCAACAACAGTTCGTCTTGACAAACTATTTTTTTCAAATTCATTTTTCTTTTCTGGACACAAAACACTGGAAACTTTTAACATACATTCCTTGATAAATTTTCCTTCGGAAAATGGTTTTAATGACTTTGCCCGATTAGAACCAACTATAAAACTAGCTTTCACAGCGTTATCAAGTTGTGTTCTTTGTTTATGAAACATTTGCTGCTGTTTTTCCAAATTTGCGATAAGGTTCTGGATTTTGTCTTTTATTATTTGTCCTGTCAGTGAGTACAGCATAGGATGCTTACTTGAGTAATGCCCCCTTTGTATTGAATTCTTTCATCACTGAAATGGCAAACAAATAGGCTTACCATTGCGCAAGATAAAAAAAATTCCTTAGTCCATTTTTTTGAAACTGGCGATCCTATGCATCTACTTTTCGTTTCTTTCCACCAGACATAATTTTCGTTTACTTTTAATTCGATAAATTTAAAAACAAAATAAAATTAATAAGCACTCAAGATGTACACAAAGTACAAAAGCAATTTGACGGCACTAACAGTTAGCTAGGATATCGCTTGTCCAAGTTATCACTTCGCTAGCTCAAATGGAACTGAACTAAAGTTCGGGCCATCTATCCGCTTATATAAGTAAAATGAAGGAATGATCTAGAATCGTCTAGCGTAGAAAAATTGATAAGCAATAATCTTTGTTGCCCCGCCAGTGAAGCGGCAAACATCAAAGGCTTGATGTTTGCATACTTACTCTTTGATGATCAGCGCCATTCAACTTGCTCGCTCACTTGATTCTGTCAGTATGAGTAAGTCGTCTAATATTTTTTTTATTGGGTTTTTCAAAATGTTTCGCGGGCCGGATCAAAGTTTACAGCAGGCCGTTATGGCCCGCGTGCCGATTGTCGCTCACATATGGCCTGGAGAATATTAACGCCGAAGCTCGAATTTCGTTACGCATATTAGGGTGACGCAAAAACCGACTATTTTTTTTCAAGTCTCTTATGGAAATATTTTAATTAATTATGCTTTAAGAACCTTCTTCAAAAATCGATAGATTTTTTTTATTATCTTAATAAAATAATGGATAGGAATACATCACACACACTAATTTAAAGTAAAAATATGCGACCAAGGTGACTTTGTTATTCCATGTTAAGTCTACAAAATCTTATAACACCCAATAAGGTCCTTTCCATTTCCGTAGCAGTTTCGTCTAATTCCTTTTACTTTGGGTGGGGCTTGTGTAATCACATTAGTGCTCATTCATCAAATTTCAATTATTACGTGATTCTGTCGTAGCAAGTTCATGTTTCCATTAGCTTTTAACTCATTTTTACTAATGAGACAATATGCAGTGGATCAGCTTTCTGAGTAAGTCCGCATAGTTAATTAGATATTGTTTACGTCCAGGAGAATACCAGTTAATAACTGTCTCGGTATTCAAGGATTCGACTTTGTGTTTTACAGTATTAAGGTTCTAAATGATAAAAGGGTCTGTATCAATTTTAACCTTTTGGTGACTCTTTATTAGTTTTACAATGTCTTTACAATGTTTGGTTAAATCGCTTTTCAGTATCATGTAAATGATATGGCGACGTCAGGATCTTATGGATAACTAGAATTCGGAAAACTTCTTGAAAAAAGCAAGAATCTAATCAGTGGGTTATATTGGTGACACACCTGAAATAGTAGACTAAGAACTGTTGCTGATTATACGGATAAAAAAAAAACTTTCAGTCTTGTAAGCCATGATCTTTTATACTCAGCTTAAATGCAAGGAAATTTATGGGTCGATGTTGATGTGGTATGAAAAAATCTATAAAATTAATTGCAGCTAGTATCAATATATAATTTCCATTCTGATACTAAGATAGTGTCTTTTTGTTGTCCCATAAGGGTCAAATTAAGGTTCATTATTCTTTCTTATATTTAGCAATTACCTATGTTATATTATAAAATCAAAATTTAAAATGAATACTGACAACCTTCCGATACATCGTTTAATTAGCATCGTAGAAAACTCACAAACTTTACAATTAAACGTAAATAGGATTAATGACTGCCGCATCAGAAATGGGATGGCTCTTAGTTTTGAGAAACGTTTTCCCATTAAGTTCACTTGAAAATTGCTGCCAATTAAAATGATGTATTTTATTCGGGGCAATTCACTTACCGTAGTCTTCAAAATTTGCGACTTAGGAGTGATCATCGATACCTCACGTTTTTTTTAGATTACACATTGATTCTGTTGTTCGGAAAAATTTAAGATTGTCGGTTTTCACCAAACATACTTTATATATACAAACGTATAAATACTTAAATTCATTATATAAATCTAGCCAAATTAAAATATGATGGTAATGTTGTAATTTAAATATTATGCGTCGCGCATATTGTCTCGCGTATTACCGCATGCCAAATTTGCAAATTTGCGGGAAATCAGCCTATACTATATTCCCTTTTAAATTCAGATCGATTCTCTGGATATACTTGAACATAAATGGTTCAATTTTCCTAGACTGAACAGCCGTTTACAAAATCGTAAAAAACCTTCGCACTTCCTTTTCCTGTTAAAATTTTATCCGATCTGATTTAGACTTTTTGCAGGTTCTGTAGTCTATCCAAAAAATCAATATACTTAGCTCTAGTGTTAAGTATTAACTATATATATGTATAATTAAATTTATTTGTGTTTAAGTTAGTGGATTTATATTATTTTTTTAATACGTTTAAATACGTGTTGTCGTTACATTTAGTAGATTGCAATCATACTGCGTGAACGATTGCTAAGGATTGTAATAGTTTTGTAAGCCAAATAAAAAGTAATAATCAACAAAATATTTGTACTAGACAACACACCTTGTTAACGAGTTTATTCGCAATCTTTATTGCCTCCTTATCTGGTTTAACAATTACTTCCGGCCATTTCGTGAAATAGTCAATGACGAGTTTATAGTCGTTCATATCAGTCTTGGAAATGGTCCAGCAACATCGACAACACAATTTAACTTGACCACAACGTCATCTATCTGGTCTATATTTTGTGATTTGCTTATTTTCACTAAATCACTTTATTGTGAACACGAATCATTTTGGTCCATAAATATACAAATAGTTGATAACTTGACTACAGCACCACCTATCGTATCCCAATATGACCATGAATTATCGCCTCATGGAAAGAAATATATTCTATGAATAGTCATTAAATGGTCAAGTTGTTCAGAGTTTAATTGATGCACCTAGGATTTAAAGATAGTCTTATGCAAGCTAGGCCAACCTTTACAGCCGTTGTTGTCGTAGTCGTCCAACGCTGATAGCGCAAGACCGAAGCCCCGCAGCCCCGCGGCAGGAGTCAGACGTTGCAGCGGAGAGGACGCCGCTGCGCCGGTGAGCGCCCGGTTCGAGTAAACGAACACTGCGCCCACGCCGCCGTCCGCGCCAGGCGCCGAAATCGCCACGTCTGGTCAAGGCGAGGGTTGATATTTATTTTATGCGACAGCATTCGTAGCTTATTACAATAGTATAATAAATGTATTTTATTATTCGCTGTTTGTGTTATCTTACAGGTTATCCTTCGCTTATTGCGTCGCGTGAGTTGTAGACCACTTTTTTATCTATAAAATTTAGGTAATATATAGAGTCTAGTAGGCTCTTCTAATAACCGAGTCTAATAGCCTGGCTTACATATAAGCATTTAGGTGATTGTATCTTGTGTAATTTCATCACAAGACACCTCTACGTGGAAGAGCCCATGTCTTATGGACCGGCTTCGACTTTTTGCTTTTCGGTTCTCGCAGCATTTTGCCCAGTTGCATGATGGGCAATGTATGTTCAGATGACTATGACATGTAAAGAATGCGTCAAGATTTTCAATACAATGAAGAAGATATGTCATTGATTAATGAAGAAGATATGTCATATCTATAAGTTTCATAGCAGTTCGTTTATTGTGTTTATAGGCTGATGCGTAGTAAGGTTCTGCAATGCCATGCGGCACTGTACTTCGATCTTGTCGATATTCGTACGCTTTATACAAGGTAGAAGGTGCACTTAAGAGTTAACATTCCGAGTACAAAATATATACTTGGAGTGTTTTCGTGTCAGATCATACCTTGATTCATTTCGAGCAAAAAGTCATATTTTCAATGTGGTCTTGAATGTATGAAAATGTAAGGAATTTATAAAGTGTTCCTTTAATTTGTTTTCGTCCTGTGTATGCATTTTATGTTGGCGTGCTCTTGCATACGAATAAGAAATCAACCGCGGCAGTTAAGACCAGCCGGAGGAAACAGTCGTTTACAGTATGTTTTCTCATAGCATAGATGAAAGGCAAACGAGCAGGCGAGCCATCAAAGAGCAGATGGTTACCGCCGCTCGTGGACACTCACAACGCCAGAGAAGTCACCAGTGCGTTGCCGGCCTCTTAGGAAAATGGAAGGGAGTAGGATACCTAATGGAAGGGGATCAGGTTGATGGAAAAGGGGAAGAGGAAGTGGGCCACCGGAACTTTCACTCACTAAACGAAATACACCAGCCGCAGCTGCTACTTCAGGTCCATATTTTGTAAGAGTCTGGTATCTCACCGGTCGACCCCTTTCCGTGCTGCAGCTCGGTTGGCCAAAATACGATTTTACCACATTGAATTGTTTTATATCGTACAAAAAATATTTTGAAAATACTAACTATGCTATCGTATTTGGTAAAGGGATAATATCAAGCGGTCTGTTTGGCAAATTACTATAATAATATCATACACACCATCGTAACCGTCTTTGTCTACATCTCCAACGTTGACCATCGCGTACCCGAAGTAATCGTTTGCATTCGTACCGTTAATCTTCTTCAATAATATCATAGACTGGAAAAGATAGAGATTTTGTCTGATGAGTTAAGGTTGTACGTATTTTATAGATGATAAAGTAATGTATTAAAAAACAAATGCAACATGTGAATATTTGAATAGATTATTTAAGAAATCATAAGTGTAATTTATTTAAAATGGCTTTTGAAGTGATCTCCGTATTTGAGAATAAATGTAATGATTAATTTCATTGGCCGTTTACTGCGTATTTTTGCAAATGTGGGTGAGTATGAAAAAAGTACAGGAGGGGGAAATTACAACAGGTAGAACTTAGTGCTGCCTCTGCCACCTTCTTTCTTATTAAATATTAGGGGGCGAGCATGCGCGCATGTGTGTGTGTGTGTGTGTATGTCTGTGTGCGCGTGTGCATGTGCGTGCGTGTGTAGACGTGTGCGTTACACGAACGCATAAAATAAAAGTTTCAGTACCTGAAACCACATAATAAAATATTTATTACCGTATTGAAATCGCTATTATTCAACTATTAATTTCAATATTTTTTGTTCTTATACGCAATGTGTAAAAATCATCGCTTTTGTTGGGCATCCCACGCAACGCAAGAAATCTTATTGGTTTTTTGCATGGATGTCGTATTCTTAAATGATCTTATAAAAGCAAAGTAAACAACGCATTCTGTGAATGTGAAATATCAAACGAATTTCTATACTTGGGTCGTTAATTAGTAAGCAAAAAGAAAAAAAAATACTAATATGAAAAAGAAATCAAGCACATTTTGGTACCATAAATACGATTATCCGATTTTTGAACAAAGTATTTACAGAAGAATGTGTATTTATATCGGCAGCACTTTATGTTTCAGAAACATTTGCTTGAAACGTTATTAAAGAATCCTTAAATGCTCTCGGGGCACCTGAGCTTAAGGAACTGTTGACGAGAACAGCTGTTAACCTTGTCAAGTCTTAAGAACACCATTAAATTTTTCTTCACATTTTTTTTTTAATTCCTCGCAGCAAATGATATACATATGAACAACGCACCGCCCCTTCTCTTCTGTAAATGTAAACCGCGCCGGTGTCGGTGCGGTGCACGCCGGCCGAGTACGCGGGGGCGCCCACCACGAGCTCCGCGCGGCCGTCTCCCTCCAGATTGGCCGTGCACAGCGCCGCTCCGAACATAGCTCCCAAGTTCGAATACCCGCCTTGTATGGTCGACACGACTGTCGTGTTCTTGCTCATCAGGAGAACCTGAGGAGCGCAAGGAGCCCGCTATTAACCAATATATTATACATGAATGCAAATAGAGAATGCAATGTTGTGCTGTACAGTGTTTAGCTTCTTCTGTACGCCGAATATCTTGATCACCAGTAGCCGAGCGTACGCAGCATATATTGCGATCGGTTCGATCGTAGTTGCAATGGTCCGTTTAAAAAAAATCAGATCCGACGTCACCATGACAGTTCTAGCTATACTTGTGTATATGCTGGCCGCTACGTTGCTTACATGGGCGTCATGAAGACCAATATCAGCTTTTTATCTATTATGAGACCTAAGAGGCGAATCTCATCTACTGTAACTATTTATTACTTATCTAATTTGAGTTCCTTAATGGGTACTATTGCAAATGTTTTTGGAGGTGCAAATTGAAATTTATTTCTGACACTTCAGCCATACATGAGACTTTAGTTTTGATCGGAGAACATAAGGATCACATTGTCTGTAAGCACTTATCCATATATGCGAACTTTTCCGAGTTCTCGAAATAGAGAGTTAAGAATAAGATTCCAAAATATTGGCCTGCCTGTAAAGCTAAATGCACAACCTCTTGAAGTCCATTTACTGTACTCTTCTTCAGCCTACCGTAGTTCTATGTGATCATTTGAAGGTTAGCAGTTGGTCTTTTAGAGTTGATAACCATGCGTATTCGAAGGTTCCCTCTATGTCTAGTGACACCATGTAAATTGTCTGATTAAAATTTAATCTTTGTTAAATATGGTCAGAAGATTATAGAGAGAGTTTCTAATGGAACGCTGTGTTAAACGCTAAAAATTGTTAGCCAGAGTTTTAACCGACTTATACGAATAACACATTTCTTCCGCGTTATTTTATAACACGTCCTCCTCGTTGTTTCTAATTTCCCTGACGATCATGTAAATTCTGTTTCGTAGGCTCTATCTCGGTTCAAAAAAAAACCGTGTTGAACTGGTTGCGTGGCCCTCCATCATATTCGTTTGCTAATATAATTATAGAAAATTGTAGAGCCACGGGCGGCTGCTATTAATAAATATAATTGGAAACACCTTTCCGTGTAAAAATTGTTTACAATTAAAATTATATTATATAGTTAACATTAAAATTTTAAAAACCTTTTATTGAAATAGACCAAGATGCTGTAACATTTTAATACATTTTTTACATTGCATGCTATTGAAACTGACCTTGCCTGTACCGTCAAACCCATAAGTACTCGAGATGGCTAATAATTCGTCGTTGATATTATTGGAGAAAAAATTACCTGAGGTCACGCTGTAACCTGAAACATAAATTTTTGTGCTTATGAATAATGTTAAATTTTTAAAAATTGAAATTTAACGCTAAAATTACTGCCAATTTCGACATTTTGATTTTGGTAAAAGTAATTACTTTCTAAGGAAACGGTCAAATCCGGGTCAGACCATGCTCAGTATAGGATTTCGTTTCTATTATAATCTACTATTAATAAGGTTAATAATTGAAATAAATATTTTTTTTAATAATCGGAGGATTTCCAGTACACCGCCTTTAAAGGCAGATTTCAAGAAAAAATGGTCTCTTAATCACTGTTTTTTTCTATTTCATAAGCTTAGTGCCCCTTAAGTTTTTAAAATTAGCCTGCAAACATTGATTTAGGTTTATTTTATAGTTTAAGTTAAAATTTCGACTCTACTCCTCTAGAAAGACAATTTTCATGTTTTGAGCAAAATTTACATTCTTCGTGTCACTTAAGATAACAATTATTGTAGGCATTAAAGCACGACTCATAATAATCACATCGGAAAAGAAAACATTAAAAAACCCACCATAAAGTTTTTTTAATGTTAGGCCGCACCGTTTTAAAAAAAATATTTAAAAAACCTAGGTAAAAAACAACTAAAAATTGCGGAACATATATGGAGTATTTTTGAGTACCACTAGATCTGAGGAATTTAGATTTTTCATTTTATCTTCACTTTTTGAGCCATGCATACTAGATAGATTTAATCATACATTTTTTCCAAAATATTCAAAGTATCCCCTCCTTATAAAACAATTTTGCTAAAGAAACTATAGTCATTGTAGTAGCCGTTTCTGACAAAAATAGATTAGAGCATATACGTAGAAATATCGTACTGACAGCCTTAGAGCAGTTGACTCGTAAGTACTACGCCGTAGTATGCCGCGCGGCCGGCTATTCAATCTTGTTCGCGCTTGCAGGCTGGCCGAGCAATTATTAGGGTTGTGACTATATTATTTTATATTATTTAAGAGTATATTTTCAATGATATATTTTTGTTATAGTTACTTTGAATAAGTTATTCTAAAAAGACGGAGATTAGAAATATTTCCGAAAAGATGCATGATAAAATCCATCATGTATGCTATTTTTTTACTGTAGAAATACTCGCAAAGATTTCAGATATATGTCATACGAAATGCATAACATTTGTAGTCTATATTTATTCGGATTTTCGTAAATTATCTATGTCAAAATCACGACTTAAAAATTCTCAAATTATAATTTTCCTGTGGAGTCTATATGGCTTTTAATTGCAAAGGATTTGTAGATCAGTTACAAAAAATATATATCTTAATTCATCAATTTCTCAGTTACAATATTCTATTTTAAATAATATACTCACCTAAATTATATTTAGAAATATAGTCTTTGGTTAATAAATTTGGTGATTTTCTGAGATCCAGCGGCGAGAAGTACACGACAACGGTACCTGAAAATAACAACTGTGCTGTTTAAATAGACCCACTGATTTTATGAACTTCTACTAAGATTATATTTTCATGCACAAAGCCACAAGGAAAATCGGATGAATTAAGTTGAGCTATAATATGAGAGCAATGGTAGCGCAGTAGTTAAGAATGTTGCCGTGGAATCAGAAGGTAATAATTAAATTCTGAGAACGACTACATTTACCAATGAGTTTTTAACTTTCATGACGGAACTCATATAAAATAGTAAATGATTCTATTTTGTTTTTAACTTAAGTTGAAATAAACTCTTCGTGCTCCAGAGAGCATTGCCGTGTGTCGTGCCATTGGGCCCGCACACTGTGATGGCATTGCTGATAACAGTTATTAGATGACAGCGTTTGATTTGATTTTACTATAAGTACCGATCTTCCACTATCAGAAATCCGATCTCGATTTATTTGCGTATAAGTACCGATTTTCCACACGCTATCAGAAATCCGATCCCAATTCCGTCCTCACCTAGTACCTCACTTGTTTTTAATTGTTTGAGAGGTATCCTAATGTTCTTTCTTGTCTATCGTATCGAACTCAAGATCTTTTGATGGGCTGTAACGTTTCATGCATATGAAATAAAGCTAACCCGAAAACTTTGTGCACGGATAAAGAATTTATATTTTGTAAGCTTATGTGTTGATTGTACCTCATTGAATTCATTTTACCTCATAAAAGACAATTTTAAAAGATTCGTTTGTTGTGGACTGCATGATAGATCTTAAAATAAAGGTATGGTATCGATCTAAGAGAGCGATAAGTAAAAAAAATACAGGATGTAAATAATAAGCCTTTTTCTTCTATTCATTTCGTTCTCATTTGTTTTAAAATGTACTAGTGAGTAAACACGATTTCTGTTTACCTTTGCCCATGGGCGGCCCGCCCACGACTAAAAGGTCGTTTCTGGTAACGTGACTGCTCCAGCCCAATTCGTCCACTGAGCTTTCTGTGAATTAAAAATTCCTAAATATCGATAAAAGTACTTATAACACCTTAAATATTTCTCATCACTCATGCGTATGAGTGGGCATTTCTTACCACTCGTCGGTTTTCTTCGGAAACAGCTGTACCATCGTCACGATCAAGCCGTGACTTCTGCTTAAATCAAATCGGTGGACTGATTACTGGAGTGATGTGATCATGATTATCCTGATTTTCGTAATAAACTTGTTTTTTTCACACTTGGAGATTTATTTTATTATTTCTAGTTAGCCAAGGGCTTACGTAACTTCGCGGCTTTCGCTGCATTAGTAAAACAAAGCAATATATAAATCGTGCGGTTGTCGATATTCTTTTGAGCAGACCTCTTGAACACCGCTCTCGTGGCCGATGACAACGCATTTTACACATATACACACTCACACACACACACCCACACACACTCACCCTCGCACACTCTCTCTCTCTCTCACACACACACGCTAACACACACACACACACACATGCGCGCGCACGCACGCACACAGCTTGTCTTTCCAAAATATGAAATCAGATTAACATGTCAATTTATTTCAGAGTATTTCGAATTCAAATGCTTTTTAAAATCAGGGAAACTAACTGTTTTGTAACTTTAATAGGCTGTACGTGAAGTGAGAATAAATTACGCTATAATTACGTGTTTTGGAGGAAGGAAGAAGAATGAAATAGTTCTATTGTCTACAGTGACCAGAAAAAAAAATGGTAATTCTATTGCTGTTTGAATGTGCTTATACCATTTTCACTATGCAATTTGTAGATCATCATGTCATCTTATCACAGGAAACATACCCTTCTAATGTAACAGACAATTTTGTCTTCGTCATCCTATGGCATCCTGAATATTTTACGCTGCGAATATTTTGATATCTCGACACATTTACTTTAAAAGAAAATGTTACATTCTTTTGATACTAACCGAACAAATGTTGCGGCTGCGATGATAATTCCCTGTCGGAGGCCGTCATGCGCTGTAGAGGCTGCAGCCGCTCGTGGCGCCCTCCCTTGAAGCACAAGCCGAAAATACCCTTTCTCCCTTTCCGTTTACCTTTGGATTTGTAGACATCAAAACAACGCGGTGCGCACACCTGAAATACAGGTTAGATCAGAGCCCTACGATGTACATTAATGTGGTGAATTGTAAATTTTGTTGGTAAATATCTTGATTTTTCTCAGAAAATACAAAATATGTGAAAGCATGAAGCAATCTTTGGTGATCCGATACTTCTTTTTATTGATTTTAATTTGTGAGTTGCTATTACAGGATTTATCAACTTTCATAACACAGAAGAAAATATCAAAATAGTTATTTCAAAACGGAGATTTACATCTTACAGGCAAATGAGACCTATTGAATCCTTTAAATTTTCTATGTAGATTAATCTGTACAAATATTTTTGAACTTATTCTTAGTTTTTATTATAAACGAAGATAAAATTATTTTGTTGCATACGACTTTTAAAAACAAGCAACCGTGACGCGTGTTTTAGTACGCAGGATCGCGGTAAGCGCGGGTTGCGAAGTGTTACGCCAATTAATAGCTTATCACTGCGTCACCTTGTGTTTTATTATTAGAATTAATAAACAATAAATAATCGAATGGTATTTCTTTAGATCTAGTGAAAATTTTTTGACGAGTAATAAGATAAAACTGTAATAAAGGTGTTCGTTGAATAATTGTAGAACAATTAAAATTTTTAAGATTACCAACCACATAGACAAGGTATTACTAAACACTGATGCGTACTTCGTCTTGTGTAGTATCACATGAATTCCATAAGACTTTGTTTCGCAAGAAAACTTAGAAATCACTTAACTACCTTTAAATTCATTACTTACTAAACTGCTTCTCGCGTTTTCGTATTCCATTATCAGGTCTAACATATTTTTGTTAAGATAATAACAATATCAATCAATCACCTTAAGTTATATGCACTTACGATGTAGAAAGATGAGCCCGCCGTGACCGAAGCGCCTAACCAAACGCCGTGGTCAGTGCTCAAGCCAAAAATGTCGTCTACAAAACAAAAGAATTGCTTAAGGTTCAAATAATGAAATATACAAATCTTTATGTTTTTACAAGCATATTATATATACATATACACATTATTCAAAATATTGTAAATTTTAAAAACTTGATGCACTGAAAGATTCGTTTTCTTGATTTGTATTATGTAAAATGTTATTATATATGACATATATTTAGAGCTATTTTCATTGTTCATTTTGATGTATTAAGTTATATAAAATGACTGAAATTTTAGTTGTTCTTATAAATGAAATGTACAAAATAAATCTTCATGAGTTATGCCTTTTTATTTTTGGAGTTTACTCCTTAAAGTGACGAATTGGATGTTTCGGTGGTAGGGATTACGTATTTTGGTGAACTGGTGAAGTAGTCTTTGGTGAACCGATTGTTCACGTTATTAATTTTAATTTGTCAGTTGCCGTTACACGATTTATTGCATTAACTCTTGTAACAGAGTAAAAAAATCAAAATGCATCTTTTAAAACAGACATTCACCTTCTACATGCAAATTGGATTTATTTAAGTCTCCAAATATTCTACGAAGGTTGATCTAGACAAAAACTTAAAGTCCATCATTGCATCACTTTAATAATCAACTGTCGTATATAGGCCTTGGTACGTCCATTAGATTGGAAGAGAAATTAGGCGTTGACAAATAGTGAAGTCGTTTCCTTATGATGCCCTTCCGCGTAACAAGATTGCGTTGTCTTATACCGAACACGTATATTTTTCTTCCATTTTCAATTTTAAGGTGTTTTATTTTTATCACAGACAAGTTGAGTTTTTGATGTACCGTTAAAAGTCATTGCCATTCTTACCAATCGTATGTCGAATTTTGGAATTTTAAAGTTCTATTTTTTTACCTGATTAATTATTTATTTAATTAATTTATTAGCTGTGTAATGCTTTATCAAATCAATACAAAGTAATACGAATAAAAGTATATACATGTTTTCATTGTGAGAGATGCGTTCACTTACCCTTTTTGTCTATTTTGACGTGACAACGTCTTAAATTAGGTTGCGGCTGGAGTCACTTTGAAAAGTGTAACGCTCGGTAACGTAACGATGAGTCACCGAACGAGAGAGGCCCGCCGAATGCCGTCTCTCTCCCACTCAACTATGATCGGTCTGCCGCGCATTTATTAGAGAATGGTGCATAGCTTGCAAATGTATTGCAAGTTATTGTATGTATATTTGTATATAAATACATGTATGTGTAAGGTAAAAATAAAATTTTGTTAATATGAAATTCAGTGCGAGATTCTTTGTATAAATTAATGTTTTAAATATAATTCTTTGTATAAATAAATGTTTTAAATTGTTACTATTATTTCATCCTTCTTCCTACTATACGAATGAATATTCACATTAAAATGATTTTACCATTCAAAGTCGTTGTCACGTAAAACTTTCGCCCGTATACCGACTTTACAGGCAACCAAATTTTTTTTACATTTCAAGATTTTTAGTACATTTGTGTTTACTCATCTTAATATATAAAATTCCCGTTTAGTCAACATCACGACGTTGGACCGCGATGCACTTCGGAACTACTTAACCTATCTTAATGAAATTTTGCACGTTGTGTTTAATTTGGTACAAGTCGACAGATAGGATAGTTTTTGTTCCGATATATGGTACAGTTGTCGAGATCATTTTTTTTTATTTTTCAATGAAGTTTTTATTATTTTTTTAGGTTCCTCATATAAAAATACACACAAACACAAATTCTAGTTTCCTTAGACTCCCGTCTCTCAATAAAGCATAAAACGGATAGACAAAAATATTCTTCACCCAATAGCACCATATTAAATTTAAATTAATTACTATATTTTAAAACAACAGTATTATACAGATGAAGGAATTATTCGCTTCTGGCTTTACTCAAATCGGAGCTACAACTGATAAATCTACCATACAATGAAAAACCGTGGAATGACGATCGAGAACCATATCGGAATCCTTAATGGTCGAAAACGAAAGCGGACCGGGACTGGGGTCGAAAGAAAGTGGGACGACCGAAATTAAAACGAGTCGAAACGATCAAAACAAAATTGTGGTGGAATCGGAATCTAAAGCGAGACCAGGATTGAGATTGATATCGATAGACACAAAAGATGAAGCAATTCATTTTATGTTCGTGATGGCGAAACTCTAGCCGTTAATTAGATGGGCAAGCCATCACAAAGGGCAAGCCACCACAAGGGCAAGCCACAAGAAAGGGCAGAACATCGTCTGCCGGGCCAGCTAGTAATATATATTTTAAGTTAAGGATATAAGAAATATATTCTAAGCAAAATACTCCAGTCGCGCATAGGAATAGCCACGCATCACTACTTTTTAAATTTTAATTCTAGCTAAATAAATAAAAATAGTTTCATTAATATTTTTATAAAAATGTACACATACAGCATTTTCAAAACTCTTTAGTTATGCTATAATTAGTTGCAACAAAATATTAAAAATAAATGTTTATATGTTTACTAGTTCAAAATATTAGTTTCCTCATTCATGTGATCTCGAAAATATTTTAGCGTTTTCGAATTCGTAAAACTTTAAGTAAATATCGTTTTGTTTCAAGCCTTTTTAAGGCAAGAAAACAACAATATTGATTATTAACAATATTGTTTATTAAATTGGCAACGTTATATTTCGAACAATTGAATCGATTTTGATGACCAACTCATTCGGCGCAATCAGTAAAGCTCTAGGATTTATTAGGATTTTCGACAATTCAACCAATATTTTCTTTATGAAAATGTCTGGCCGATCGGTGGTTCGAAACACTTATGTGAACCAACAAACTAAACAAGATAAATCATTTATGCACACCCACACTCCTAAACATCAATACACTTATGTGTCGTACATTCTGACATCACTTCGAAAATAAAACAGCCTTCTTGAATATCATTGTGCTCACATCTAATGAGAATTCACTTGGAAAATGGGACTGAAACCAGTTGTTTTTTACAAATTTTTTGATAATATCCATGTTTTTTACAATTCCCGCTAACGTTTTGTAAACTTAAATACTTTTTCTTGCTAATAAAAACATCCAAAACTTATTAATTTTGTCAGTGTTATAAAAAAATACAAAATTTTACTAATTTTGTCAAAACATCATATAACAAAATTTTAAATCTCGCAAAATCAAGACGATTCTATATTGTATAATTTGTAGTATTTAGTCAACATTTATTACATTTTTATTGATTCGTTGATTACTCATTGTCGCCGGCCTAAAAAAAATAATGAGTATATAGGAACCAATCGTTAGTACTCTTAAACGATAGATGTCGCTTTATTATCACTACGTCAGGAACATACTTGTAGGTATGTCGATAGGAACACAGGAACTATTCTTTTCCTCTAAACTGCACTCGTACACGCGGCCGATGTGGTCGGCGCGCGGCGCGCCCACGACCAACCTATACAGCACACGAGGAAAATCAAAATTGACGTATCACAAATATGTGTTTGGCAGTCTTATCGACTGACTATTAGGTCATCGACTAATACATCTCGTGACTTTACAAATTTGCATTTAATCTATGCATAATAACATATTATAATAAAATAGTTGAGAGAAAAAAATCTGGACATTAAAAATATTTGAGAAGAACTAATCTGGAGGAGATATTAGTAAAATATTAGGGAGGTATTCGAAACGTCGACAGAATACTTTTCAATGTTTTTAAGATTTTGCCTGTGGAAAGACCATTGAAACAAATCAAATTTGTTCGCGAACTCCGCAAAAACTACGTGGCAGAATTTGATAAATTGGGTATGATATAATTTGTATTCCGGAATTACAGTATAGATTTTACGTCGTTTAACTGTTCAGTCAGCTTCTTTTATTTTGGACCGATTAGGATAATTTTTTTTTTGTTTGGAAGAGTATAATAACTTTTGAAGTGTTCCCATGGTTACTAAATTAGGATCTGATGATGAGATCTCAAGGAAATCAAGAGTTACCCTCAAATATTATAGGCACGCATAACCTGTTTAAGCTCTTTTCTTTAATTATTCAAATGTTTGCGTCTGGGACACTTCATTTTATGCTGCCGAGCTGATGATGATGATGATGCTGTGGTTTCCAGCACTTCTTAACGGTCAGAAGTTAGAGGATAATTTGTTGATATAAACCGCTCTCTAATAACTATTACTAATATCTAATATACAAGTAATTAAAATTACTTATTTATCTATCTACATATTTTCATTTATTTGTCTAATTCCAACGTGACAATCTTAGCCGGAACACATCGGAACTCTTTAGCGATAGGGGGGATTCATTTAATATATAAGTGAATGAAAATGTAATTGTAGAACTTTTATATTACAAAGAATACGAATAACTTATATATATTGTATAAGAATAATTTGGTAGTTGCACACCAACTAAGAATATAAAGACCCTGAAATGATTAGCAGCGATCAATAGATTCGGGCTTGTAACTGCTTTTTCCCGTGCTCCATACAAAAGTAAAGGAGATGCCTGGCCTATTTTATTAAGCATGGCTTAATCTACATGCAGAGTTGCTAAATAAATTATAAAGTTATAATTACTCTATAACTAAAAAATATGAAATATAATAAGTTATATGAAAATAATATAATAACCGCCTTCAAAAACCTATTTGAACAATTAGTCGTTTTTGGAGTCAGTTTTAGCTAAAGATAGACAAAAGAAAATATAATCTTATAAAACACGAACATGAAACGTTAAATATTGAGTCAAAAGGATATCTCCTTCTAAAGAGACACGATTGTGCCTGATTTACCTTCAGTTTATAGCCACTCCAAAAATTATTAATTATAAAAATGTGTTTTTGGAGGCGATTTCTTTTCCTATTGTAAAGAAGGGTGAAGATTGTGAGGAAATTGTTACTAGTTTATTACAAAACTATATTACAATGGGTGTGAACATGGTTTTGATACATTTTTGTTTATGGTATTTAATATATTTTCATGACCGGGAGCAATTTCACCAAGACCTCAAACTTTTCGTTTATGTAGTAAGTAAATACCGTTGCACATTTCCTATAATTCTGAGTGCTGTTCTTTAGTTTCTTATTAAAATTTAACTTTATTGCCGTGAAATTAAGATTAAAGTTTTCATTTCAACTTCTCCGTAATTTCCATGCACAACACATGATCTTTTTATCTCGCCCCGACCCCTAAAGACAGAAGTTGGAAAGATATTTTGCAAATCGGTAATGAGAGGCGGTCATACGAGGATTATGTTTTAAGTAACACAAAGTGTAGATACTATTTATTTGATAGTATGATTCGACTAGTCGTAATTAGTTCCGTAATTAAGGGCTAAATTAACATTTCAATACAGATATAATAAATACAGATAAATACAAGTTAAATAGACTAAAATATGTATAACAAGTACCTATAGATAAAAAAATATATACAATCTATACAAATGTAGGCTTCTTTGTAGGAATTCGTATTTATTTATTTATCATGTACTAGATTAATAGTGGCGTGAAAAGAAAAAAAAAAATATATCGATACCTGTTCATGCTATGATAGATTTTTCCATTTTACGTACACCTCTGCACACCCTTCCGGGAAATAAGTTCGACGGTATTTAATGTTACATCTCCGCTGTAGCTATTTTGTGACACCAATGATATCGACATATTTTATACTTATCGTTGACGGAGTAACTGATTGACAGATAGTTAAAAATAAGAAAAATCATCATAAGCAAGTTATTATTCTACTAATGTTATGAGTTCCATAATTACTGAAACCTAAACTAAAAGTAACTTTTTTCCATCAGTTGCAAGAAATATCTTTAATTCCAGCGGAGTCTGCAGATTGCCTGTTCTATCACAGGTTTATGGTTCCTTTGAAAACAAAGATATTTCCCGTAGCTGACACTTCGTTTTTTGGCATGCGTTGTATTTACCTCGGTTCCAAGTACTTAAGATATGCAATACTGAATCCGAATAAAGAATCTTCTGGCAGTTGCACGTCGGGTTTCAAAGTCAAAGCGGACGGAGCATGGTAAATGTCGTCCAGTGCAGTCGAGCACTCGACGAAAACCGCAGCAGACAGCAGTTGCAGTACGAATTTTTCGATTAACATTTTACACGCATCGACAACCTAACGGCACATAAGCACATTTGTTCAAGCGTTTGTGACGATATCTAGTCATTTCAAATAATATCCTTATTGATTAACTCTGAGTCAACGACGTACTCATATAAAGCTACTATAAATATAAATCTGTCAGACTAGGAAATATATAAACTGTGGTTCCGTATCTAGTATAAAATATGGCGAAATTTATTGAGCACTGCCTGAATGGTACCAAATTTTGTAGATGCAGCCAAGGTTTTGTACCATCGCACAATTTATAGGTATTTACCAAAAAGCAATGTTTTTTTTGTAATTAATTTCGGAATTAATTAACGCAAACAAATTCACGCTTATAGCTTTCAAATATTTATTATTTAATTTAAATGTTGGAATTGTATTCGCACCATGTTTAAAGCTTGTATGTACTGTTTTTGCGAAAATGCAAATACAAAAAGAATGTTACAAAAACACATTGTTTTATAACCTCCTTAGTTTTTCAATTCTTGCTTTTTTATTTATTATTTATTTATTAGGATATTAATACTTAAGCTCGGAAAAGTTTAATTTAGTACTTATTACGGTTCAAATGATAGTGTACCTACTATGATTTTATCTATTTAAAAAATACATATTGATTTAATACCAAAATTGAAAATTAAATGAAACGTTGAAGTTGCTGAGCAGACACGATCGATGAGGTACAATAATCTTACAGAATACAGTTGTGAAGTAACTTCGCAGATGGATTGGTACTGTTGTCATAAACAGACAACGAGATGCAACTCATGATCGAATCCTTACATAATGCCAGTACTAAAGTGGGACTGGAAATGAATCTAACAAAAACTAAGGAAATGACAAATTATAGGCAAAAACCTACAATAATTGAAGGAGGGCCTTTGGAATATGCGGAAAAATATTTTTACCTAGGGAAAAGAAAGAGGAATACAGTAAACCTGGAATAAATACTGGAGCTTTAAAGAAATTTTTAAAAGTAATTTATCAACAGCCATAAAAACAAAAGTAATAAACACATGTCTTTGACCGAGTCTGACGTACGGATGCCAGACGTGGAAATTCACTGCCAAAGCCATAAAATTAATACCTGTCAAAGAGGTTTAGAGCGAAGCATGCTCAAAATAAAGAAACTGGACAAAATAAGACATACCAAGATTAGAGAAATAACCAAAGCAACTAACGCCTCGAGTTAAGCACAAAAGCTCAAATGGAAATGGGCAGGCCATATCGCAAGAATGACAGACCAGAGATGGACTAAGAAAGTGACTTGGTGGAATGGCCCGTCAAGTAAGAAAAGTAAAGGAAGACCGCTGAGCTGCTGGGAAGATGACATGAAGCGAATAGCTGGCACAAACTGGAAACTAGTAGCTCAGGATAGAGACTAATAGACATCTTTGGAGTAGGCCTTTACCCAAACCGGGGTTTTTACTAATAAGAACTTATGTTCTTATTAGTAAAAACCCCGGTTTGGGTTATTCCCCTATTATTAGGGGAATAATAATTACTAGCACAGTTAACTTGAAAATAGAAACTACTATATACTAATTTACTAAACAACTAATAAAAAAATAGTAAAATTATTATATTATAAAATATGTGACTTTGCATTATTAAGTAAGAAATTAAAAGGCTTTTTTATTATTAATAATCCCCTTTCATGATCCCTTCCTTCCTTCATGTCCTACTCTTTCCTCTATGAGCCTATTCCACCTTTTCCGACGTACTGGTCACTCCTGTGAGGTTGTGAATGTCCATGGGTCACTGTAACTGTCTGGCGGCTCGTATGCTAGTCTGCCCTGGAAAATCCTATAATTTCCCTTTAAATAATTTATTCCAATAGGAAAATTAGAACACATCTAATATTGATAATTTAAATAACTCCGTTTCCTCATTCCCTGTAAAGCTACCTTAAACTAAACGTAAAATTAATCAAGACTGACCATAATAACCTTTTTAAGACGAAGACGAACGACCCGGCATGTCCGATGAAATTATTGGTGAATTAACATTTACAGAACTTCATAGAAATAGTCTGCTATATTTGTCGATGAATTACGTAAGCCGATTTGGCATGAGAACCAAAAGCGAAGTCAAAATGAAAACTGAACAAAGAAAGCAAATAGTTCTCTGCCAACTTTTTTTTTGTGAAACGGAGTTTAATATTAGTCTATTAAGACGCTAGTAAACAATGACGCCACTGGTCACTAGTGCGCTCTAGGTTAATAAATAATTTTAAAAAATCATTATTTAAGTATTTTTATATTTATCAAAATAACGCTTTCACTACACCCTTACTCAAATAAAAAAGCTCTGTATACAGTAATATATATATATAATATATATTATAATAAACTACTTTATTGGTCTACTGGTCGTCTACGCGAACCATAAGTTTATCGCGAACGAAGTACACAGAAATATAACGAACACATATGTAATGTAGTAGAAACAGGAAAAAAAAATTAACGGTCGGTTAAACTCGTAGTTATTGCAAGCAACCAACGAAGGGAGAACGACGTGAACCATGGCTGGTGAGTGTTAATCGATTACCTAGGACGTCGGTCTATTAAGGGAAAATTTAAATTTTTAATATAGAAATAGAATGGAGAGTCGTGTTGATTATCTCTATACGTTATATACAGGGGTCAATTTTGAATAGCATCAGCAGCAATACATGTAGCTTTTAAAATACGTTTTTACATACAATTAAACCACATTACCTACTGAAGTATTGTAAATTATTATCGAAATTTTTATTGCATTTCTGTAACTGAACCTAAAGATTTTCGTAAAAGATCAAGTGACCAAAATAGGTCGATCACATGAAAAAAATATTTTTGGAATACGATTTAATATTTACTTTTCGCACCACATTTATGTTGTTGTTTTAAAGTTTTATAAGGGTACAATTTTCTAAAAAAAAAGTTTCGATCGGTATTAAACCTTCTTCCGTATAAGAAGGTCGCGATCATGATATTTTTAAAACGCCACCCATAAACCTTAACAGTAATATGATAATTCAATTATAGATTCTTAAAAGGAAATCACGGTTACAAAATTAAAATTCATTTAGCATTATTTGTTGGAACTTTCGAAATTGATTGATCTTTGAATTTGCTTCAGTAAATTTGTGAAGTATTTGATATTGATTTGCGAAGTTCACGTATAAGTTTATACTGAAATAAAATAAATTAAAAACTATTTTTTTCAATTTATTATATATTAGTTTTTAAAAAAAACTAAATTTTACAGTCTGATCTGTAAATATCTACTTGAATGGCGATAGATATAGAAAAAGCATTATCTTTCCTATATCTATCGCCATTTAAATCACTTACTTCAGAGAAAATGATTCAAATACCGATAGATACTCATACCTTTTTCTACCAAATAGAAAAAAATGAAAAGCGATTGACCCTGCAGACCAACCCTGAAACTTCCCGCTATTTTCGAGCTCAAAACGCTCTAAAATATACTCGATTATAAATTTTGGAGATTTTAGAGGTCAAAATATAAATTTTTTACACATTTCAACCTCGAAAAGCTTTCATTTGTTTATTAGGTCTTTAATTCTATAAACATTATTTAAAAAAAATAAAAATGTACTATTTAATTTACTTGTAAGCAACCTTACAATTTTTCGCTATGTATTGAATGAATTGTTAAAAATGTACGTTATCAAATAAACATAATTAAAATAGTGAGTATATTAAATTGAAATTTTGAAATAAAATTATTAAAAGTTTTTCAAAATTTTTCAATATTGAAGAAATTTTATAGGATTGTTTAGTTTATGTTAAAGAAAATCAGAAGACAATTAAAATTTTGATTAACATCTTTTTCAAATGGACGGTTGAATTTTAGAGATTTTATATGTGATATAATACTATATAAAGAAATTAATTAATTTACATATATAAGAAATTTGATTTTTTTACTTTTTTTAAATGAAAATTTTAAATGGTATATATTTTTGAGCCTCAAAATTAGTCATTCAAGAACAATATTGTTTTGAACATTATTAAACTGCAATTTTCGGCAACTAATGTAGTTCGTAAGTGAAAAAATAGGATAAAAAGTTAAAAATCTGGTTAAAATTGCGTTAAATTTTTTTATTGAAAAGTTTTAAATTGTGCTATTCTTTAAGTATATTAAGGATACAATTATTTTTATTTACTTTTGCAATCAAAGGCTTATAGTGGTAATAATTAAAAAATATATACCTTATATTAATATTATTTAAGAACCTCGTGACGGGAGAACGTGACGGGCAAATGTGTCGGGCGAATATAACATTTTTTATACTGTAATAATTTTTTACCCAACGTGTTTGAAAAAGCTTTACTTTAAAAATGTGGCGTTTGTGTAGGTGATTGTTCACTAAACTAGGGCGTTCTGAAACGAATAATTGTGCTGTATTTGACCACTGTTATTGGCTTAACATAAAACTTAAATACATTTTGTTACAGTCGTATTTACAAAACATTTAAATGCGATTTATTGAACAAATATTTAAATTGAATAATTCATAATTAAAGTATTAATCACACGCACTGGGTCTAACGAATGCATAAAAACTACTTATTAAAAGTATTTAAACAATACTTCTTTACTTTATAACTGATGATAATTAGGATACTGTTTGCATTTAATGACTAAAAATACTTACTGGTAATATCGAATTTCAGGTTACGCATAAAATATTATGGTATAATAAAACTTGTTGAAAAACATGCACCTTGCAACATTACGATGTTTACGTTGAATTTGTTTTTTTTTTCCTTTTTCCTTAACACCATCACAGCTAGGTTATGTTTAAGACGATGTCGGCGTGTAGGTAATTTATGAGACATAAAGTCACTAACACAAAAACAGTTTATGGAATGAACGTGAACATTGTAATAGTTTTGGCTTTCCTGTAGCCCGATAAAAACAATTCATAACATAATTTTAAATAGTGCAAAAAGTTCATATCTGCATAATGCGAGCACTGCTGTTTATGTGCCCGGAACATCAAAAAGAAACAAACATCTATCATTTAATAGTTAATATGGTTTTGTTGCTTTTCAAAATATTCGCCATGATGATAGATGGACTTTTGCATACGCTAAAACTAATTCTTATGGCAATTTTTCTATTCTGATTGTGGTATCTCCGAAACGTGCATTTTGAACGCATAGACAGCCTCTTCGCGGCTCGAAAAACTATGACCACGTAATTTATTCTTCACATTTAGAAATAAATAGAAATCGTTGGGAGCTAAATCGGGTTTATACCTCGGATGAACCGTCAATTCGATCTTTTGACCTTCCAAAAAGCGAGTTGTTTTGGCCGACGTTTGACAGCTAGCATTGTCATGATGAAAAACGATTCTGCGTTGTCAGTTGTTCTTGCTTATTTTTTCAAAGATTTCTGGTAAACGAATGGTCGTATACCACTCCGAATTAACCGTTTTACGATTCTTTAGTGGCACTATAACAACATGTCTATTCAAAAACACAGCAACCATTGGCTTCAAAGTGCTTTTGGCACGAATCACTTTTGTTCAGTTCGGATCGTCTCGGAATACTTACATCGTTGACTCTTGTTTAATTTCGTGGTCATACGCATAGATCCAAGATTTGTCACCTGTATAGATATTATAAACAGCTTTTGACGCACCATGATTGTATATTTTATCATTTTTACGTATCAATCGACACGAGCCTGTTTTTGATCGATGCTTAAGTTGTGCGGAATCCAACGCAAACAATTTTTTTTACAGCCATTTTTTCGTGTTATATCTTATGTATGCTCGTCATACTTATGCCCAGGGGCGACTTTATCTCGCGATATGTAATATCATGATCTTGTATTGTTAGTTCCCGCACAGTATCGATATTTTGTGGTTCAACAACCAGTTTAGGGTTATCTTCTTAAAATTTATCTGTGTGCATACACCGCCCACAATTAAACTCACTAAACAAGTAATACACAGTGGTTTTAAATGGTATTTTATCCTCAAAGTGAATTGATTGATGAACTGTTTTTGAGGTAATCCATGCCGAAAATCGTAATAAATCGTCGCAGAAAAATATTCACGAGTTAAATCCGTAGTAATAAAGACACGCAACTTTCAAAATGACGCCACAATGGTAAAACAATTTAAGGTTACATGAAACATACTGTATTCTACAGCCATGGAGTTCTATTTTAAAATGTTGTAATTACTTTTTAAATATTGTTCTGTGGGTGGCCAGTTCCGAATATGTAAGTGGCAGTCCTCGTGGTATGAGATTTTATCTTACAAGAAGCGAAACAGGACAAAGTAAGGTTCAATTTTTGTAATCATAATCTACATAACATTTGGTATCCACCCGTCACATTGTTGATAAGCTTTCTAAACACTTGAGTTTTGTACCGATCGCGATAATTTTTTTTTAATATTTTTCATAGTTTACAACTTTAATATAAATGCCCTGTTGAATTACAAAAATCGAACTCCTTGTATTATGCAAACGTTTAATAATTAAGCTTTATTAGCGTATAAGATTTGCTTGGCGATTCAAAATATGAATTCAGCTTAGGTGAATTGAGCTCCCTAATCATGGATTTTTGTCTATCAAAAATGACTGACTTCTAAATGGTCTTTGCAGACAAAATGCGTGTGTACTAATTTTTTACCCTTTTAATTCTTTTGTAAATAGCCGTACTTAAATAAAAAGGTGGGTGTAAGGACATGTACGTCATCTAATAAAAATGTCACATAATTTTTTTATGCTTATAATATAATATGAATTCGCGAACAAAAGCTTACTTGTAAATTACGATACTGTATGACAATCAAAATATTGTGTTTCCACGCAGCACACAGGCTGTACAGGTACAGGTCCAATGATAAATAATAGATGGACAGAAAGGACAAGCAGACAAATATATTATTTAGGTTACTAAAATGTATGAAATTATTTTTGGTAAACATCTATGAAGAATTTGCGTAAATCAAATAATGGTAATATAAAAAAAAAATATAAACAACACTTTTAACTGTATTTAATTTTTTACCGTTTTTCAGATTACAGAATTGTTCTTCTGGTTTTGTTTATTCTCCTGATGGACGCGGAAGGAAAAGATGTCAACCTGTTTTATAATGAAAATGCGGCGAAGATAATTAAATCCCCGTTGAGGAACCCTTCTCAATTTGGATTCAGCATGACCTACCAGCCAGCGTTACTGCTGCACCAGACATTCTTAACACAAAAATTGGGTAAATCTCGAGTGTTTGTGACGAATATTATTTTTTCCCGTTTTAGGAATAAATCAGTCGAGAATAGTGGATTACACGAAACGGCTGAACAGCATTTGAAAGTATTTTTGTAGTATGCTATATATTCGAGAAGAATGAAGAGTTAAGGAAGTTTTAGTATAAAAGGTGTTAGGGGCTATTTTTTAATTAAGGATAATCAATGTAACGGTTGATAACACGATATCGCGTCACCAATACATGTGAAAGTTATAGAATCATTAGGGGAGCGCCCATTGGATTTTAGATCTTGGTTTGCCCTAACGCTCGTTCACTCCAGTGGGCGGTAATGACGCTGCCGGTGTTTGAAAGCGATTTAGACCGACATGCAATGGTATATCAGAAACACATATAAAAATAATGAGTCGGCCATAGAGAGATCGTCTCATCTTTTCGTTGCGTATGCAGAACACCCAATCGAGATTGTTTTAGGAAATCATTTTTTGGACCATTACCAAAAAAAAAAATATTTACTTATACTGACAATAATTGGTGAGAATTTCTTTTGGTCTATAGAATATTTTTCATAAATAACCTATACAAAAAATAAATAAGAACACGATTTAAAAAAATGATAATTTATGTTCCACATCCTTATTTTAACAAAACGAAAATAGAATAAATCAAACATGAATACTATATTACGTATAATAAGGAGATATTAGGAAAGAAGATAGCCAGTCATATTATCCATCTAATTATCCTAGTATAAATATAATAGTAGCTGAGCTAGGTGTAGGTGACGTGTGAGACATCCGGCTTCCGTGCTCAGTCTCGCTGGGTTCGCGTTTCATGGGGGTTGAAATTAGAATTGTGTATAGAACATTAGAAGCCGAGACGGCGAAACAGATGAGAGCGACGAATAGGAAAAGAAACTTGACGAGGGCTCACGCGCGAGTACAGGGGCCTCGACAGTGGTAAAAGTGGATCGGTAAACGGTTGATGTGTTAGATTTAATATACATGAGATTCATGAACAGATAAATAGAAGAATTGATCAAATAAACATGGTTATCTTCCTTCTATTCATTTAAGAATTGAAGTTACGGTAACCCTAAAGTTCAGGAAGGGCACCGTCCGCGCTACAGTACACATATATATTTCATAATATTCTTTTAGTTGTTGGAGCTCCTAGAGCAGACGTCGACGGCCAAGTCTACACCTGTAAAATCGACGATATTTTAAATATGAACAACTATACCTGTACTAAACTTCCTATCGATCTGAAGAATACATCGAAACCAGGACAACGCAGTAAGTAAATTCATCAGTGCCTATTTTTTAATGATAATTGATTTAATTTCATATCACATACCCGCAAAAACTTTGGCTCATGCTTTATCTTACTTTTATATATTCCGTCGGAATATTGTTTTTGATTATGCGTGTCCGTATCTAAATCTAACAATGAAAATGGATTGCCTCCTTTACTGCGTAGGGTTTTGTGTGCGCGAACCGGAAACCACGCTTCGTTTCCATTAATACTGTAGAAGAACTTCGTCATTTATCGACGTCATTGTTCGTGGCCCGATTTCGATGGCCCGATCGTGTGTACACACGATCCCATAATTTGTTGAATATATAAATGTTAGATTTAGATTTATATTTGTAATTTCCGTGACAGTATTACGTCTTTTAGTACTAAAAACATAAACTCACGCCTATTTCCCAGAAGGGTAGGCAGAGACTGATGGATGTCAGTAAGGCAAGAGAGATATACAAAGATCGTACCACGTGGAAATCTATAGCCTCTGGTGCTGCTTTAAGATTGAGGGTGAAATTGAATTAGTGCCACTTACCAAATTATTTATACTTATGTTTCAGTATTGAGAACATTGAAGTTTAGTTATAAAATTCACCGTCTGAAATAAATATATGAATAGCCTCTATTTTGCGTATCTGACTCACAGTGAATGAACGTGCATTCAGGGTTCGGAAACAGACATTAGAATTGTTCTATTCGGAAAGAGTTTGTTCAGTTTATTCGACAAGCTGTTCGAAAAAATTACCTTTAATCTGTGTTAGCTTTCGTTATCTCACTGCGAGGTACATCCTCCCACAACCTCATTTCAGAGTAAGGAATAGTGTGCGTCACATTACATTAAGGCTTTACTCTGGTGCAGTAGGATGTCAACATTCGTTACTTTCACAGTACACCAGCTCAATGTATACTCTGATCAACGGAATGAGTCGTTTTTATCGAAGTTAAAAAAAGCTCAATCGAACTAGGTATCTTGGGAAATGAATGGAACTTGCTATTGGACCGCCACTGCCCAAATTATTCAATACGTGTGTTTTTTTTTGCGTTTTCGTTTACAATAGTACAAAATGATTCTATTTAAAATTTATACTGTACAAGAGCTATGTTACAAGAAAGTATTTTTTTTACTAATATGCTTATATAGTTAATAACACGTCACTTTTTTTGTTCATGGCCACGCACAGACCGACGGACAAGAAGTCGTGTTTGAAATGCAAGGGCGACACATTGAAATAATAAGTATAAGAGTCGAGGAAAGGTTTTAAATAAAATAAAGTGTTTTAAATTAATAGCATTAATCGTGATAGTGTGTCAAGGCTTATGATTCCACTGAACCTTTACAATGGTTATTCCATATCAAAAAAATGCATATAAACTATTGCATCGCTTATATTGCATTCAAAATGAATACACCTATTTGTTTTCTTCCAGTTATCTCGCCCACGCAAGAGTTTTGGTTTGGAGCGTCTTTGGCAGCCACATCTGAATACATTTTTGTGAGCTTTATTTTTGACAAAATCGTTAAAACATTCGATTTAAGATTATTTTATATCATTTTCGTTTCTGTCGCTTTGCTGTGAGGCAAAAGTTGTAGAAACAGATGTTGTAATATTGACAAAGCTTTTTAATAAAACGGTAATTATGAATAAGCAAAAAATGCAGAAAAATTAAGTCGTATTATGTAAAGGAGAAGGACGCATAGCCTTAATATCTATAAGCGTTTTATTCGTAACGTAGTCGTATAATATTCCCTTTGAATTTATGAATGGTCTCTATGTGTACGATCATTAGGTACTTTAGGAAATTCAGGATCTATTGAAATTTGGATTAATAAAAGCTTATTAATTACCAGTGTCGATTGTGTTAATAATGTAATTATGTACAGAAATATAATTTGTTACTCAATTGTAATTGCATTTCTTCGACACTCAAGAAAGAATAAAGTGTTTATCATAACCTTTCTATTCAGGATGCAGTTTTAGTATTCAACTTCCCGACTTAGATCTGATTAGGTTTTGAAGTCAATCGGTCTAACCATTTCGAATATTTTCCAAAAAAAAAAATACTTTTTTTATGTTTTCTTAAGACACTTTAGAGAATTTTTATTAAATCAATTTTAGGCCTATTGCAAAAACTTTCGTATTCGGAAAATCATCTCAAAATGAATGAAATGTATGAATATAAATAGCCAAGCGAATGAAAATAGAGATTTTGCAGTTTGGAAATTTTTTGATAAAACGTTTTCGAAACTCGAAGAATTTCAATCCAATCGATTTTTAACTTATTATAAAAATTTTTGTCCTCAAAAATTTCGAATAAAACCCGTTTTGAATGACGTCAAATTAATGGAAATCAAAAGGCGCGTTAGAAGGATATTGAAATTTTAAAATAAAAAGAGTATGTATTTTCTTAATTAAGTTCAAGTATTTCTAAATAGAAATACTTGAAATTAATTAAAAATGTTTGTGTCGTGTGTGTGTAATGTGTCGAAAATCGATATTTATCGATTTTCGACACATTACAAAAACTTTTGTGTTTAAAAAATCGCTTCGAATGTCGCTAAGAGAATGAAATTCCGAACCGTTCAAAAGATTTTTACAATTTAGAACCTTTCAAAAAAACTTTTATTAAGGTAAATTTTGAAATTTCCATCTAATTGATTTTCGCCTCTATAGAAAATGTTTTGTGGTAAAAAACTGGGCCAAATATCACAAAAAGAACCAAGGTTAAAAGACGCGATCAAAAGACATTGCAGGTTGGAAATTTCGAAAAAAACATTTTTCTTAACATAACTTTGTGGATTTCCAACTAATTAGACTTTGAACCTCTATAAAATTTGTTGCGTTTAAGAAACTGCATCGAATACGTAAAAAGAAACAAAACCTAACGACACGTCCAATATCTAACACAGTTCGAAAATTTCCAAAAAAGTTTTTTTAGGAAGCTTCAAAGTTTTCTACCAATTGACTTTTGAATCTACAACATTTTTAATTCTCCAAAAAGTACGTCAAATGATAAAAAAATATTAAAATTGAAATATAAATTCAGGAAAAAAGTTTTTCGTATCCTATATAAAATTCAAAATAATTTTTCATCACATTTTATTTGCATTTAATTATATAAATATATATGTATATAAATTTTAGGGTTTCTAACAAGTCAATCAAATAGGAAATTTTGAAAAAAATGTTTTCAAAATTAAAGACAAGAAACAAATAAATACATTTGAAACTCAAAGAGCCTCAAATTTGCAAAAAGACTATTTTGAGCGCCAAAATTTACGATTGAGTATATTTTCGAGCGTTTTAAATTCGATAAAGCGGAAAGTTTTAGGGTAAGCCTGCAGGTTTTAATCCATTTCATTTTTTTTTCATTTTGACCTGACAACGTCGTAGAACTCGGCCCTATCCCTTATAGGTTCGAAAATATACAAGTTTCACTATTAGGGCAGCCAATTTTCCTGTCTCATGAAGGCACGATAAGACTCGTACTACGAACTTTTCATTTCAATTGGTATTGTACTTGCAAAGACCAAAGACTGCTGCAAAGACCAAACGGCACACGTGATTGAAACGATTTCGATTTTAATCTATAAGTAAATAAATAAACGAATTGATCATGAATTTATTTTAAATTAGTTTTAGTCTACAGCTCCAAAGCCTTTGGCGTTGCGATGCACCTTAGGCTCTCACTGCCAACTTCATCGGTTCCGAAGTTTTCGCGAAACAAAGTGAAAACGTTTCGCTATTATACAACTTTGTATAATTTTATATATTGTTATATAGTTTTGAGGTATAGATAGTTAATTCGGTGCAGTTTCATTCGTACAAGCGCAGACGTGATTCAATTATTTATTTGATCGCGTTAAGAATTCATATTAAAAAATAGACAACGTCAAATACTCTAGAAACGCGTAAACAAAGTCGGAAGGAAAACTATCTTGCAATTGGGATTTTGAAAAAAAAAAATTTATTGATTTTTTTCATGTATTTTAAAACTTTATTGTTAATAATATTGATATTTAATGCAAAAAACTAGAAAAAAAATTTTTTCAGTTAATTATATACGATTAAAAATTGATAAAATTTAAAAAAAAATCACGTGACTATAAACGCGCCATGAGTGGTCGCCATAGTTGTGACGTCATAATGTTATAGCTATTTAATAACAGTACAGAGTTTACGGCTATTACACGTTACTAGACAATAATATTGAAAATTTATTGTTAAAAAACGTGTCGTTAGTTGATTCCGATTAGCTATGTGTGATAAAGGATTTATAAAGGCAAAGTCTGATAATATTCCTGATGTTGATATATTTATGATAACCAATTTTTTAAAAACTGACGTTCGGTTTAATTCTGCTGAAGTTCGAGGTGCCAAGGCATCAATGTAAGTCTGTTAAAAAATAATATAATAAATGAAAATATTTAGGGGTTTATTTTTCATTATATTAATTATAATTATTTATTTCATAAATTGTAGAGCGTCACGTGAGAGTTATGGCGATAAAGCTATAGGTTATGTTCAACTAAGTCGTAAAAATAATATTTGCATTGTAAAAGGACGGGTATGTCCAGAACATCGAGTTCGGAGTAAAGCTTATTCAGTTACTTTAACTATTAATGAAAAGTCAAGAAAAATCCAAGATGTTCAATGTCATGACTGTGCAGCTTCAGCAGGTAATTTATACTCCTATTAAATTTAAATTGTTTGATGTTATAAACAATAATCTTTTATATTGTGTCTACAGGCGGTTGCAAACATGCATTAGTTATATTGGACCCATCGTAGAAGTGAAGATCCGACACCAACAGAAGTCGCTTGCTATTGGAAAAATCTCGATTATCAGGCATTGGCACAGTTATAAAATATATTGAAGCAGAAAAATTGACAAAAAAAACCTCTAATACTCCTGCTGAAAATTTTCCGGATAATAGTGCGTTTTTAAAAGAAGTAATTGAATTTGCTAAAAATCAACAAATAAATTCTCAAATTGGGCAATTAAATTTTGATTTAGAATCCAAAAAAGCGTACAGTTTATCGTTACATCGACTAATTTTTTATTTTAATGAAAGTACTGATTTGCGAGTTGAAAAATTTGTGGAATTTGCTACAACTGAAATGGCAGAAGCTGTGTGTGAAGAAGCTGAACAGCTAACCAAGCAGCAAAGTGAAATCATAAGAATTATTTAAATATTATTATAACAAGAGAACAACCACTTTAATATAAAATTAAAAAATTTTGATCTAGTTAAATACATAACCTAGAACGTTATAAAACTATAAATATATCAAATTGAATCCCAATCATTAGATAAAGCTATATGAATTTATTATTTAAGCACTTTAAATTATCAATAAAAAATTTTTTTAATGCTATGATTTTAAAGGTTATGATTTGGAGTCCAGTTCAAAAATTTATTGACTGAACTCTACTTGTTTGATTTGTATACTTAGATAAATAATAATTAATAACAATGGTATTAAGAAATACTTACATCGAAATGATCTTCACAACAAAAAATTCGATTTTGTTTTGGGATTATCACGGTGCACTGCTTGAAACCATTTATTTCGACGTTTGCTATCTTGGGGAACATTTAAAAACATTTTGTTAGGAGTTGTTTTGTAGTATTCGTACATAATGGTACAAAACAAGAACGATAACTTTAAGGTTCGACATTATCAATATAAATTTGAATATTTAACTATGACAACAGAATTAAATCAATCAATACACTGTCCTTATTATTTCTGTATCAACTGCAATGAGTGACAACTAACATTATGACGTCACACGCGCTCGGGTTTGTTCGGGAGCTGTCGGTGTGTCTTCGGTACTGGATTCAAAAATTAATTTTTATTTTGAAATAACTTTTAAACTATTGCGAAAAAAAAAAAATAGTTTCCTTATAAAACTTATATATGATATTTCCATTTATCGCAAAAAAAAAAAATTTTCAAAAACCCAATTTGCAGCTTCCGCACAAGCAGCATAATGTATATAACATGCATAAAAATCTAATAAAAATCGGATGGGTATTACAAAACTTGCACATTCATGGGCGAAGTCAAGAGCAAATGTTAGTAAACTACATTGTATTTCTGCAATTATGAGAAATATTTTATATAAAGTTTCATCGAAATCAAACGAAATTGATTGTCTATGAGATTGATTACCTTTTACATCCAAACTCACAAATGAACATGCATACAATTTTTTATAAAAAACATTACAAAAATGTAATGCGAAAACATTTATGACGGTATTTTTTTATTCTAGATTTGTGCTCCTCTTTGGTCGGATAAAATTCTAGGAGGAAACAGATTTGAAAGCCAGCGGAATGGCAGTTTTGGGCACTGCTACATCTTTAGTGAAAAATTTGGGACGAAGAGTTTCAGTGGACTCTTGGAAAGCATGAAAACTGAAAACGACAAAATAAGTAAGTAAACCGGACACTTATTTGGGCAAAGTTTTATGTGGGCGAGAAAGGTTAACGTAACCTGTGGATGCGTTAAAAGCCGAAAGATAACGCATAGTTCAAAATGTTTGTGTCATGTTTTTACACCTTCGAAAAAGTTTTTTTTTTTTTTGTAATATATTGATTCACATTCATTCTTGTAATAATTGATTCCATACGCAAAGATTTTTATTCATGTGATGTAGTGAATATTAGCTATTTTTTTATTTCTTCTTTTTGCATACGAAGAATGGATATTTTTTTAAATATTTTGAGATGCAAACGAGCCCGATAGTCCACGGAGCAGGTATGCTCACCGCCGTCCATGCACAGTAGTAACCTGTGAGGAGCTACAGATGCGCTGCTAGCCTCTTGGGTAAAAATAGGATGTCTGATGGTGAGAAAAGGGGCCGACGGAGGGGCAGTCGGCCACCGTAACTCTCACTCGCCGGTTGAAAGGCGACAACAGAGGCTGTTTCTTGAAGTCTGTGTCTTGTGACAGTGTGATATATCTTAGGTCTAGCCGACCCGTTTTCGTAGTGCAGAAAGTTGCATACAGGTAACGTAAGGCCCCGTAAATGGTGAAAGATTATACTCACTGAAATAACTCTTTGACCCACGTCCAACGCGCTTGACCGCTGTGTTGTAAATTTACTTTTACTTAACTGACCGTGCTACTTGCCACTCGGAGGACTTGTTTGTTCGCTTTTTAACACATTTTTTTCGGCCAGAGGTGGAGTAAATTTCTCGGTCTAATTTATTTAATGGAAAAAAGTCACTTATTTCATATTTCGCTTTTATTTTATAAGGAAAAAGGGAAGCCATAAATCACATTTTTATAAGTTAATAAAATACATACAAATACGTTTTATACTCATCAAATTTATTTTCAAAGGTTCAATCGGAGGTTTCGGTTGGAGCATGTTGATAGACGAAAGGTTCGACCGGTGGATAATCGGGAAGCCCGCGCTGAACGGTAAGCAGCTCCCCGACACATCGAAAGACAAATACAATGTGTGCACGCGCTTAATAAAATTACACATAGAATTGTTCCGTATGATATAACAACATCACATAACGTAACAAAATTTCGAAAAAATAAGATCACTTAGTTATTTTTGTATTTAATTTTACAATCAATCAAAAACTGGCAGTATTTATGCCCGTGTCACCGTTTAAATTATTTAAAGAAAGGTAATTTTAAAATTGTGTGTATTGTACAATGTACAGTAATAAGCACTACTACAACTATATGCAGCAACCTGATACTAATTTGAAGGACTACTTACCCTTATATCGAACTTTATCACATAGAAAATAACTTTAAAAGCTACAAAATTTTATTAGTGATAAATGAAAATGAGGCACGAAGATAAAAGTGAAAACAACGTATTTAAATTTTTTATCGATATTTTAGTCTGTCAGAAATGAATTTGTAGACACAGAAATGAATTTGTAGACACAGAAATGAATTTGTAGACACAGAAATGAATTTATTGCGTTTATAAGCACACGCATGCAACTGGATATTATTATTTACTCGTTAAGAGTGAAAGCTGTCGCATGTGTCAATGAAATATAAGAGTATATATTCCTTTGACACGTGTACAAGTAAAGAGCGCAATGACTGACGCGTCAGCAAAATAATTATATAGGTGTGAAAAATACGGTCCTCAATCACAACAGTTTCCTCTATTTTTCACTTGGCGCTGTCGCGTTGGGCTTCACCGATCGTACGGGCCTGACAAAGGTTGCTCGGGCCGTATGTCGCTTACTACCTGCAAAGCGGTATCGCAGCCTGGAAAACAATCGCTGTTTATTTATTTAGCTTTGAGATATCAGATTTATCTAACGATTTTTCACGTCCCCCCACATTATTCATTTCAAATCCTATAGGTATTTTGAAACTTATTAAAAATTTACAATGACGTATTTTCAGTTATATTTACGTGGTTTTATTTTTTATGATACACACATACACACAAACACACTCGCACGCAAACACACACGTACACGTATGTGTGCGTTTGTGAGTGTATATATATATGTATGTATGTATATGCATATATACCGTTAAAACGGACTAAAAGTAAGTAACGAATAATTTATTTACGCCTCATACTATTTATATTTAACTTGTTCAAAAGCGCTTTCCTGTTTACAGTTCAGAATGCATTATCAAACCAAGAAGTAAGTAACTAACAAATAACTAGATTTACCAGCTAATGAATATTTGTTATGTGAATATATTTTCATATTTGTTTGCAAATAAATCTTCATATTACATATTTGTAATGTGACTTTAATTGCACTGTTTTGTGTTGCTATTCTTATACTTTTTTCATAACTATGTCCTGATTTACACAAAAAGAATACTTCGGACTTATGAATAAGATTAAATGACAAACTATCTTTCGTTTCAAATAAAATGCTCTTAAAAGCCATATAATTGGATATGTGTAAACGAAAATTATATTAAAAATTTCACGGTATTTATGGAAACATTGAGCCTGTAAGAATGTTTTGACGAAGGATTTCCTGGTAATATAGAGGAGGAAATAAACATTATTGCAAAAAGAGGGTTATGTGCGGTAAAAGTAATAAAGACATCCACAATCAACACTTTAAAATTTCTAAAATTTTCTATAGATATAACATAATTTGAAACACAGATGTTACTAATACGCGCAATAATTATTTTACTACAGGTCACCATTCTAGGTCGTGCTAGAGAAATTTTAATACTACAAATGAAAAATGTAAGGTAACTGTTATTATGATTAACAATATTTTTCATGAACCCGATGACGATGATGATGAAAAGGAGGACGGTAACGATGATATGATAGAAATGAAATAAAAAAATAATTGAATAAATTTGTTTACATTTGAATTTATGTACATATTGAAATAAATGCCTCTTGGTAAATCGCCTCTAGGAACATAAATAAAAAAAATAGTATTCGCACACATTTTACTTTCATTCTGAAATATTTGATAACTATGTTGAAGTATTTGTTGTCGAAGTATTGGGGCGTATGGAAAAGACGGATAAACTGCAATCCCGTATTACTAATTATTATTAATTTATATTTCATTATAAACGTTCATATTATTTTATTATTACATATACTTTATATAATTAACTGCATTTATTTTTATGTTATTAAAAGCAATATAATATTTAGAATTTTCGTAAAATATTTTATAAACAGCATGTTGGTGCTAAAATCGTTTGCCAATCGTCATCTTCGTTTTACTAGACTCATCTCGGCAATCATTCAATCAATCATTAAAAACAAATATATATATATATATACATTTCGTAGGCAATGCAATTACATTGAAAATAGGTCATTAATGTATTCTTTTTGACTTTACAATTACCATGCATTTATTTGCTGATTCGCATAGAGAAGAATCGGCAAGGTTGTTCTTTTTTTTTAATAGATAAAAAATATTGAATGATCTATAAATTTAGTACAATATTTGAAAATAACACAAAACAACCTGATATCCTAACAATTCAATCCCATGGATTCTTTTCATTAATTAGCCCTTAACTGTATAATTTTTTTAAATGCCAAAATGGATACCTACTGGTACATTTTAATTTACTTCTATAGTAAAATGATTACTTTAAATAAGGTGACGTAAATTAAATTTATCTCTTCCAGGGTACTTCTTTGATGCAAATTTGACTAGAGTAAAAACGCAAATATATCAGAGATATCCTAGATTATCTTACAACATTGAAGCACTAACTGACTACGGACACGTTGGTGAGTATTTGTTTTTAAAAGTTAAGGTTGATTAAGATATTGTTGGAGCATATTACTGATTTTTAGAATATTTGTTGAAAAATTATCGGTGCTGATCCATCTTTTTCTCACAAAACGGAGTTTAGCATTATTCTGTATGTCGCTAGTAAGCAATAACATCACCGGGCATTAGTGCCTTCTCTGCCAAATTAGAAATTTATAAAGTCTTTGCTCAGGTATTTTTATAGTTATCAAAAAAGTTTCCGCTACACTTTTACGCAAAAAAAAGCTTTAAAACAATTAAATTAAATTTAAATAATTTAAATTAATTTACTTCAACGACAATTATCGTTGAAGTAAATTTGTATTGTTTGAGAAGCGATTTCTTCAAACGCTTCAAGGTATATTAAGCCAGAGTAGAAAATCCATACCTTGTATTAGCTCAAACATTTAAACAGTTTTATAAAATGCTTCCAACCATTTAAACATCAATTTTTTTATGTTGAAATTGAAGAGCGGTTTCACGGTTTGAGGTTAGGCCAGTAGAACTGACTCGATTTCTCTAATGAGTAAAGGATTATTTACGGCGAAGTGTGATATTTTCTTTTAATTATAAGATAAAAATAAACCGGCCAAGTGCGAGTCGGATTCGCACACCGAGGGTTCCATACTACCGCATTATATATTTATGTTAAAGTACTCAATATAAATTCTTTTTACTTATTCATTCACGGATTCTTAGAACAAGCGCCATTCACACTTTATCCATTTTTATTTATTGTTCGCTTCAAGCTTGAGCTACGACCGCGTCACCTTTGACGCTTGTATATTGTATTAGCATTATAAAGAAAAAATAAGACAATTGAGCTAATACGCGATAAGTACGCATTCACGTGCTTGACGAGTGACAGTTTGTACTGAACATTGAAACGATCGAAACGAAGCAAGCTATGGACTTTTTATAGACTTTTCGGTAATCTAGGTAGAAAAGAACAGTTTTTGTATTTGTTCCAAAATTTTACGCTCAGTAGTTTCGGAGATAAGAAGAGGAATGGTCAATTTTCGCCTATTTTCTTAAATAACTTCACAACTATTTATTTTAAAAGTATATACAATAAAAATAATGTTTTTAAATCCTCACAATAAGCGTATTAATTTTATGTATTACATGGTATAGTTCACAAATCTTTTTTTTTTGATCTTCAAATTTAACGCTTAAAGTTGACTCTCATATTTAAAATTCGTTTATTTACATTACACGCACGTGTCTGGTTCATGTATATACATATATGTACTAAATGTCAATTTGATTGGTCCAGTAGTTACACACAAGACACACGAGTGATTTTCGTTCCGTTTTTTTTTTTGCTTTTAAGGTACGGAATCTTAAAAAATAAGAGGACTTCAAGACGGAAGGGTCTTATTGTTATAACCTATGAGATATAATCTAATATGATTTATGAAACAAGAAGTTTACTATTTTTTAATGAATCATGATGAATAGTATTAAACAAAGGATGCCACGCTACAAACAAATGTCGATTAAGAGGGAAATAAATGCTCTGCAAGTTATTGTATACACAATACACAATATAAATTAAAGTCCGTTGACGCGCTGACTTCGTCTTTGTTCGAGTTTATCTTAGAAACTGCAGTACGAATTTTCATACTGTTTTCACCGATAGACGAAATTATCTTGGAAAGTCAATAGGTTATAATTTATGAACATTTTATTGAATCGGAGTAAACATCCACATTCGGCAGGTTTTTCATTATGTATTTCTGAATGAGAATACGAATCTTGACTGTAGGAACGCACGATTTTTAAAGAGATGGGGATTGGTTTCTGCCTTTTTTCTTTTCACAGAAACTGTGTTCTATAACTTAACATTTTAAATGCAATTGCATTAGCATATTATAAATCTGACATGTGAGTGATAGACGACAAGAGGAGAATTCAGAGATACTTAACAAGTAAATATTCAAAACACATGTTTGATAATTTGATTTTAAAATATATATACTTTTAATGCAGGTGTCAATGCAAATAAAGTGGTTTTGCTTTTAATACAGAGCAATTATGAGACGGATCTTTGAAGTATCACACATAAATTGTCATTAAATTGTCTATTTATGAGCGGTATTTAAATTAGTAAACGCCACGTAAGACCGATATTAATTGTAAGGCGTTACAAAAAATACAGTTTTTTAAAAACGAACAAAAAACCCGCCTTATTGCCTTACCTTGCCGCATAACACGCAATATAGTCAATACAATAAACGTTAAGAACATGCATGCTTAGGCTGTTATTTCAGATGATGATACAATGATACTCCATTGTATATATCTGGTCCACGAGGATCTCCAACAGATATACCATTTTGTTCTTATACCGAGCGAGGTCGACCAAGATTTCAGCGGGTGTGCTAACTAGAATGCAACGTCACGTTCCAGGTAACGCATTCGCGATCGGCAACTACTTCACCGACTTGAACGACACCGTACTGGCGTTTAGCGCGACACGCAATTTAAAAGGAACGGTGAGTCTTTATTTATTCACAAAATGCCTGAGGTTTTTGTAGTATTTATACAAATTAAGTTGAAGTTCAAGGTTTAAGCGGTTCCAAACAGAAAACAGAAGATATATACTGTACTTTTGGCACGGCGTACTTTTGTCGGAGTCGGTTCATACTAAAAGCAGTACACAATCGACTGGCATTTCGTTTGAGGGTCGTAACTTTATCAATGTTCAGTCGCTCGTTGAAATACGATATACATTTTTTTTACATCATCATTAAATTTTTGTGATTACATCGGCAAACATGGTTAGCCTTTTATACTTCGACAATTTTTGTGCCGTCCATCTCGAATACCTCTCTTGAATATTGATATAGTACTTAAAAATTATTTGCATCTGATCTGATCTCCAATTTCCGCTGTATGTCTGCATATGCTAAACAACGAGATACAAGCAAAAGATTTTCCACAATGTAGGCTTTGCCCTGACTCACAGCAGTACGAGTGCATCCATTTCGGAGGCCGTTATCGAGGCTGTCTGTACTTTTTTTTGGATTCAGCAAACCAGTCAACGCCTGTTGCCCATAAATAGGCATCTTAAATAAATGTAGCTTTATCAAATGCTTTGAAAAAATTCTAACACCATTCGAAATCACAACACGAAAGTTCCATGTGTTTCGCTTTGTGAAATAAAGAGTGATGTTTTACAGTTAAATAATAAAGTGGTTCATTTTCCAATAAAATCATAATACGTTAACTTATGTGCATTTGTTTTGCATTAATGTATAATTAGTATCTAAGAACGTATGGCTTAGTCCTCGTAATGGATTTTCTTTTGAAACGAAAATTGGCCGTAACATCCAACTGAAGAATAAAAATTAGAGTCGAGCCGATTTAATTAAAGTTTTTGTCATATGATAACTTTACTTTTGAATATGTTCGATATATGTATAACGAGCGGTGGCTTTATTCATATTCTAAGGTTTTATTTTTCCGCAGAAAACTATTTGTACATGTAAAGCTTCTATAATCAATTCTATAAATTCAAAAAAAGTTACAATTTAAAAAAATCTTCACGTGAAAATGGCGCTTTACCTGGAAATAGTAGATTTAATACATTTAATTTACGAATTTGATAAAATAGGAATATGTTAGGTAAACAGGTGTAGCGGGTGATGTTTTTAGGGTCTCTAGCCAAAATGGTAAAAACGGAATCATTATACTTTCGTCATGTGCGTCCGTATATCACAGACATTTTATTCAAAAACTACAAGATATTGATAAAATGTATAGTTTAGGTGTCTTGTAGAAGCCGCTACTCGGTTTGGTGGTTGAATAACAAAAATAATTATTTCTAGGGAGGGCATACTATATATGTAACAGAAGCTGAAAAATTTTTTTTTTCACTACATGTGGCACAACACACAAACATCAACATGTGGCAAATATTTCGACAGTCCTTTTAAAAACATTTTATACTTTTTAAGAAATTTTTCTGATTACGTGATCAATTTATAATTGTTCATGTAATAATTGCTCCGAGAGTAGTAGAAATTGTGTCCTTCAAAAATATGAAAAAAAATAACCAAGGTAACGCTTAATAAATACTTTAAAAAATATATTTTGAACATGATCGGATATACTGTTTTCGATTTACTGTTGAAAAATTGCGCTTCTCTACAAAATGACGTAAGCGCTATGAAAATACGCTCTTTAGCTTATGCACTTCAGTTTACACTTTAACTTAGTAGTAATAGTCGAAATACCTAGATGCTTTTCTAATTATAGGCGACGAAAGTGCTTATAACTATTCTGTGCGGGAAACATGGGAAAAATTGTAACGACGTACTTTTTTTCATCTGTAGTGCATTTCTTTGTAATAATGGCTCCGGATCCCTATGATGAGCGTGGCTCGACTTCTCTTGGATAGTTTTTTTTAAATAATTGTTGCTTTTTAGAACATCGAAAGAACACATCGTAACGCAACTCGCAACCAAGAGAATTTACAAATTCCATAAATAATTAATTAACTGTATATATCTGAAATGGAAAAAATGAATAAATGGAACAGCAGTTCATTTTTTAATTCATCGTAGCTTCATAATTTTATTCAAATAAAAAATTCAAAAAGATGAGGGAAGAGGAAAAAGTTTCAATAATAAATGATGTTATTATTCAAGAGGATTTGCAGGCCTAAGCAGATTCAGGATATTCTATACCAAATATAATGGAATAAGATGCGTTGCTATGTTTTATTCTTTGAAAATAATTATACACATTTTTTCTTTATCTTCAACAACGCTCTCTTGCGTTTGTTTTCTACATTAATTAAATGGTTAATATGATTTTTTTTTTTGGTTATTTGCAGTAACATAATTACTATAAAAAAACTCGTTCATTAAATTTTTAATTTCAAAACCTACTTAGTTATGCCAATATTTGTTCTTGCAATATTCCATTTTACGTGGTTCCATACTAATTCCATAGGTTTAAATCATAATGCTATTAGGAAGTAACTATTAGAACTCCGTGATCATGTTTTTAAATAATATTTTTCCAAAATTTTTTCTAGCCATTTACAGATCAGCTTTAGTAATAGCTGTTGTAGAAGTTTCGTCATGTATCTAAACTTTATCTATGGTAATCACACTAAGTGCAATTATATTTATTAAAAGCTTTTTTTAGGCCATTTCACTAATTTTTCGGTAACCTGTAACCTGCAAATGTAATAATTTAATTGAAATCGTAGTATTTTTATAATAGATTGAAATTTCAAGTCAATTTTCGCATTTATTAGTCGTTGTGAAAGTAGTTTTTTATTGTACTTTAATTCGCTTCGACATTATTTCTAGGAAAAACAGAAATTTATTGAAAAAAAAAAACCAGTCAGGTGCGATTTGGACGCACACGTAAGGTTCCATACTATCGAACAATACATAAAATATTTTCTTCAAATAGTTAATGAAAAACCTAAATATAAATTGAAATCGAATAAAAAATGCCGAAAAATTATGTTTCTTGTACGGAGACCCTTCCCGATTTTTGATTTTTAAAAAAATTATGTGTGTATTATATATTACATACGGTACTTTGAAAATTGAATTTTTTGTAAAATTAGGACAGTTATTGTTTTGAGTTCGAGTTTCGGAAATTGAGATTCCATCAGATGTGGACGTTTTAGATCTTTTGAGAACGAGGAACAGAATATTTTAAATAATTGGATTATGAAAAGGAATTGTGGAGCGAGAAGGAGAGAAAAACAGAAAGCGAGAGAGCAAGCGAGACAGAAAAAAACGAGAAGGGGAGAGAGAGACAGATTGGAATCGGGAATAGGAACAAGATCGGAATCGGTACTACGATGAGAATCAGGTTCAGGATTGAGGTTTTGATGAAGGTCAAAATTTAGATCAAGATTCATTATTCATGAGGGTTAAGCTGCGGGCAAAAGCTAGTACAATAGGATCGGTATTCTGTAAATATTATTTGTTTCGGCCAATAGATACTATTCGCTCAATTCGAAGAGAAAAAGTACCGTGGACAGAAAAAGGGCCAGTACCACATTCTGAGGAACATGGCGACGATGTACCTTGAGCTGCAAAACAACGCTGTCGGTTCGATGTTCGGCGAGGCCCTGTGCGCCGCGGAGCTGTCCGGCGACGGCCACGACGAGCTGGTGGTGGGCGCGCCGGCCTACTCCGACAGCGTGAGGTCTGCGGACGTCGGCGCTGTGCACATCTACTCAAGCGGGACTTTGGTAACTTGCCGTATATTTGTAACTTTTGCGGAAGTAAACTGACGTATATTTGTACCCTTTGCTGAAATAATTGGACGTATATTTGTTCCCTTTGCGGAAGTATTTGGAGATATTTTTGTGCCCTTTGCGGAAGTAACTGGACGTATATTTGTGGGACTTCGCGGACTTCCGCAAAGAGTAAACGACCGAAAACTTTTTTCCTAATGTATATCTTCGATGTTAATTGAACAGATATCATTTTTTATATATTATCAATAAAAATGTAAAATATACCTATTAACTTTATTATAGGTATAGCTTACACATATTTTTCCAAATTTGACAATTTTCAATTACTAAACCTGGCGTAAGTACCCGGGTTAGCTCGAATTAAGAAACTTATGACATTTTTATTCAAAACACAAATACAGTGAAAATCGGTTATATATTAAAATTAATGTTATCATCAAACATCGGCGAATTGTTGGAAGCCAATAATGATCCGTATTCCGCATTCTCAATTAATACCAATTAATGTGTGGTTCTATTAACTAAAAATTATTCCGATTTGGAAGAAAATCGATTGAATTATTGTATTATATACCCTACAAAAGTCCTAAAAACTCGAACAGTATATCCATCTGAGCTTTTTTTACCTGCACTTAACTAAGAACATAAGCTGCTTTTGTTTTTACAATCTTAAGAATAAAAGCGAACGTGTTTTTTTATACGCTATTTCTCGTGTGGTATCAACGTATTCCCAAAAAATATTTTGTAGTTTATCATTAAAATATATTAAACGAAATGTAAGATTTCAATTTTGTAGTAACGGTGTATACGTTTTTCAGGCAACAATAGGACAACATAGAAGAAAATTCACCATCGTTGGAGTGCAGGAAGGTGGCTATTTCGGTAAAGCTATAATTAATGCTGGAGATTTGGATGCTGATGGGTTTTCTGGTAAGCAGATAATAATTATACTTTATCGTACAACTTAGCTAAAGGGTGTTCTGGTTTATTTGAGATTTTATCAACATGATGCCAAAGGGAAATTAAAAGAGTTCAAATTTTCTTGATGAACGTCTATTAAAAACCAAAAACGATTGCTAGTATTAATTATAAGTAATAATTGCAATGTGGTCTGGTTTAAGAATATATGTTTTTAAAAATATAGGGTTATTTATAAGCTCACGTCTTCTTCTTAGGAGGGTAGGCAGCGATCACAAATCTTTAAATTACTTCTTATTTTTCACTGGCGTCCATTAAATATATCATGCAATTCAGTTGATTTCCGTCAATTCAATCTTGGCCTACTTTTAATGTACATACCAATAATTTGGTCAGCATAATATTTATAAGGCGTTCTACGGCGATCTACTGTCAAATACTTTATCCCAATCGATTTTTCAGTTAGTGAATTTTCATTAATCCTTTTTAGACACTCAAACCACCGCAACATACCTTTTCCTACTGTAGGTGCTAGATATTCTTCCAAACCACACCTATCTTTGACATCACTATCCTACATAACTTTTAAGGACACTGCGGACGTACTATCCGAGGATCACGTTAACAATGAATTGTTTTCAGTTTTATGTTTCTTCTAGCACATTCAAATTCCAGTGCCAAATATAAGTAAATAAGGGTAGGTACCAAGATTACATTATGAATTTCGAACTCGTTTATCATGATATACTTTTACCATTCATGATAGACATTAACCGATACCTCATTTACTTTATTCTTCATGTTTACTCTCGTTTCTATGTATCTATTGTTACCGTCATTTATGAATAAACCATACAAATAAATAATCTCTTTCATTTGTTCAATCCCCTCACCTCCTAGGATCGAGGCACTCTCTATACTTTTCCTTGTATTGCCTTCAAGTATGCTTTTACTTGTTCAAAACGGCATAACCTTCATCTTGTTAATATTCATTTTTTACATTATTGTTAAGAAAATCATTCATTTAATTTACCATAGCTTGCGATTCGCACATATGTACGTCATTTACTAAACGACAACTATCGGTTACAAATACGTTTAGCAGCACGTTGACAGTATAAACTCCTCCACCGACGTCAAACCAGTCAGTGATATCCCGTTTATTCTGACACAGACACTGGAGATCTGATTCTAATGCTTTTATCGATCCGTTGCTCACTTCACGTTTATACGTAGATAGATTTTACGTCCATAGATTATTTATTCGCTTGCACAATATCACAATTAGGGACGATAACAAGATGTTTCAGAATTTTTAGGCAACAAGAATTATGAGCTCTGTTTAAGTTCTTTGTCCGCTTTTTGAATGTCATTATAATATTTTTATGTTCTAGAAATATGCGTTGGCGCCCCCTACGAGGACGGTGGCGCTGGAGCTGTGTACGTTTTATCCGGTAAAGAGGTGAATAGTCTACTTTTGGAGCAAGACACTAGGACAATAAAACTAAATGAAGTAAAACTGGTACAAAGACTGAGACGGTCAAGCACGCAAGCTTTCGGATTTAGCCTTCTCCAGCTTCCCGATGTCGATGGAAATGGATGTAATGGTGAATAATTTTATCGCTTGTATTATGTAGTTTATTATGCCAGCTGAAAAAGAACCATCGAATACACTAAAGTTTGCTACGAATGAAGGGCATTTAAATACATTCTAAGCTACCATATTTAATAAATTGTTGATATTTATACATTTAATTTGATATATGTTATTTAGTATATACTGATTGTGATGTGAAATAAAGCATTATAGCCATGGGAACATAATCATTATTATATACATTTGAGAAGTTTATTTCATATTTTGAAAGTGATTCAGTTATTACATCGATTTTGAAAGTAATAACGAGTTTTTAAAGGCTATTAATTGAAAAATAAAAATTTAAAAACTCCTTATTATGTACAAGGTCCGTGAAATGTTACAAATTGCGTTTCATAATGTTTTTCATAGTAAGGAGCATTTAGAAAATCGTGTACTGTTTTTCGCCCGCTTCGCTGTCCGTAAATTAAAATTATGCAATAATTGTTTCCAATTCCGAACTCGCTTTCGCTTTTGAACCCGGTCCTGTCCCCTATTCCAATGCTAATCCTTATGATGACCGAGGGTTCTTTCTTGGACATTGCTGGTAATTTTGCTGGTAAAATTGCTGGAAACTTTTTTATCGGCGTATGGGAGAAATTTTATAGCAATGTAACGTTTTTCTGTTACGCGCCATCTTTATCTGTTACGCGCCATCTTCATTTCTGGGTAACATTTTTCCGTTACGCGCCATATTTATTCAATGTTATTAATGTCATCGTGGCATAAACATAATTGTTACTAAGGCCACCTGTCACATATACTTTCAACACCCTAGATCTATTTACAGTTTGTATATATTACATTTTCCTATTATCTAAGTTGAAACCTTTTCAACCGACATACATGAACTATATCTAACATTCTTTCATTGAGTGACTCGATTTTATATGTAGCGTTCGATAATTTTTCTACAATTCTATATGGCCCTTTATAACATTGCATTAATTGAAAAGTTTTACCTATCACCCTTCTAGGTACATATACCATTACCAAGTCTCCTACATGAAACTCTGAACATTTCTATTTCTGAAACTCAGTAGTGACGTGAAAAATAATATTTCAATTAAGTGATTAGCGAAACAAATTTTATAAAGTTATTTGTATCCATATCTATGATAATAAAAGCCCTTTGCATAAACTTTATCTAATTTAGCTTTATTCAACCAATTTCTGTGAAGTTGTAAATAGTAAATCATTTTTCGAAAAATGATGTCATAAAGAAGTTTCACTTCTTACGTGTGTACACTAATACACACACACACTTTTTTTTTCTGATAATTGAATACATATCTTTTTAGATAAAAATGTCCTGTCTCGTATTCTAGGAGATAATCTACCTCTGTGCAAAATTAAATTAAAATTCCTTCAGCCGTTTCTGAGATACGTCCGGAGAAACAAACACATTATATTAAATAGAACATTGTCCTTCATGCTCTTTTCAGATCTATAATAGTTCTAAAAATGTTCTATACGACCTTGTACATTTTTCTTATCTCGTCTCCTTTAAATGTGTTTTAATTTATTTAATGTCTATTTACTCTTGTTGATGCAGAACTCGTTGTCGCCGCTCCGCGAAGCGACTCTCTGACGTTGTATAGATGCAGCCCGTCAATAAAAGTCTCCATTAATCTAGAGTTGCAGAAATTCGACGTGAGTATGTACGGCAGATACATTTTGAAAATTCTGAAATATGCATATGGTTATTGTTGTGTACGCGTTAATGCATGTGTGTTAGAGACTTTTTCCTAAATATAATAAGAAATAGATACTGTATTACTTAGAAGTGCTATATGTTATGAAAAAATAATAACATTTTATTTTTTTACCGCTAATTTCGTGGCCTAATAATAAGAAAAGATTAAATTTCAATAAATTGTTTTAGGTCAATTTTTGAGTAAAATAATCATTAGTGTATTTTCATAGTAAAAAATATTTTATTTTTGTATTTTTAACTTATTTTATAATAACATAATTTATTAATAACTAACGCTAGATTTCATTTTTGTTGCGGATACTAAGTAATTTATCCATACTGTACCCTTGCCTTTGAATACATAATCTAAGTCGGCGGCGTATATTGTATGTACTTAAATAAATTGTTTAAAGCCTTTTTAATCTCTAAATTCAAATTTTTTACCCGTCATGAATCTAATTTTCAACGTATTCATGAAAAATTACATATTTTGTTTTTAAACGATTTATTAAGTAATTATCTAATTATAAAAATATAGATAATTTTATATTAATTAAAATAATTGCAATTATTAGCGATAGTATGAATAAAATAATAGAACGCAAACGGCGTGACGTCTTGGGGGATTTAATCAATTGAAATGTAGAAAAATAAATAAAAACGCATTTTATTGAAACTGAATTCGTACTTAATTCAATTTGTATCATACCACAGATTTTTTCCGCGCGAATTTTTAATCTAGTGCGGCTACTCCATAAGATTCAATGTGTTACAGAATTGCCAGAAAAAATCGCGCGGTGTAAAATCGCAGTGCGGACAGGGTCTTAAACTTTTTAAAATTGTGTAGTTTATTTAGGTTTACGAACACCTGGATTCCTATTTCCTAAGTAGGCTTCTCAGTTCGCATTTGTGATGTAAAATAAAAAATACGAATAAGCTAACTGGTAATATTACATATGCAATATTATTTTTAAAGTCTTGATAATGGTAATACAATGTGTGTCTTTAACGTTTGTTAAAATTTATGTAATCTGTATTTGGCCATAAGCATTTTACTACAAGAACACACTACAATTATCAAAGTAATAACGTTTGGGAACAATGAAATTCAAATGTTCAAAATGTTACAGAATATTCCAGAAAATGTTACCTCATTCGAGATCAAAGTCTGTCACAGGATAACTTATCCGACGAAACCTAAAATAATATCAAACGGTAAGTTCACCGTATACATATATTCAATTAATATTACATATTGGCATGTTTTTTTTTTTGGCAAATCATTCTATAATTTATAGTAAATATTCCGTGTTTCAATAGGATTATACGTATCGAACGCCATAACGGGTAATGGTGTCAACATCATAAACAAAAAGGAATACTCCATAGAATTCCGGTCAAGAGAATCGAGTTACTGCGTGGAGGTACCCATAACTGTGGTATGTATTGGTCAGTGATTCTATAGTGAATTACTATGTGAAACAATTTATCCTGTATTGGTAAACGAGCAATTCATATATATATACATAGATAATGTTCCCGCTTTGGGTGGGATCAAACGTTAAGGGTAGAAAATAGAATTGATTTTATCGACGAGAATGCGAAAAATACAGGGATAAGTGTCATAGATTTTATTACGACCGCCACATTTTTTTTAAAGTAATTCATCACTATGAGTTTGACATTTAATAAATACTAACTAATGATTTTTATCAATTTCCTACGGTTTGAGGTATAAAAATGGCTGTAAATTCATTAAATATTGGTCAGAGACACTATTTTTCACGAAACTGCGCTTTTTCTCCCCAATTTTTGCGGTTTGCTCAAAAAAATTGAAAAAGGAACTACTCAATCCATAAATTGTACTTTGATGAATCCTACTGGCGAATCAGTGACAGTTATATAAAAAAAAACATGTTGCGATTTCGCGTGCGAGCGTGAAATTCCCCATAAGGTCAATCAAACCGATTCACAATATTGTAAAAAGAGGCTAAGTATTATAAATTTGAAAAAAAAAACATTTTTTACATGAATTTTAAACGGGAAAACTTTAAATTTAAATAGTAAGTACTTAAAGTTGATATTAAGAGTTCAAACTAGGTGAGATTTTTTTTTTCTATAGGTAGATTAATATTTTGCTTGAGCACCGAGAAAAAAAAAGTTTTGCGGAAATGAATCACGGACGTACATGAAAAAACTATAAAGGATCCGTTTTTGACATTTTCGTTCGGAATCCTAAAAATGAGCTAGACAGCCATATTCAACATCTAAATGGGCATTTCGTCGACAATGTCTAAAAATTTAGTTTGAAAAAAAAAATTAAAAATCTTCGTCCATTCAACCTTTCAGGTAATATTATAAGTCAAATCGGAAAATTGTCAATTATTCCGGCTAAAACATTGATAGAAATCTTCTTTTGAAACACCGAAGCTCGAACATTATGCGGGTTTACTTCTGCCCATGTATGTAGATTGCGATAATTTATTATTTCCGTTCTATTAAATTGTGCTTCGTCTGTCCACAAAATCCTCTTTAAAAAGTTGGGTTCCCCTATTCTTTTCCGAAGAAAATACAGGACGTGGTGCAGAATCTCCTTCATATAATGCTTGCACACGGCAAAAGTGAAAAGGATGCATACTTTCTTTTTTTTCAATTTTTTATACTGTCGACTTATTTGCTCCTAGACGTTGAGCTATTCTTTCAATACTTGTTGTAGGATCTCGATATATCTCTGTAAGAACAAGTCTTCATCGCTAAGTGTTAGAGTACGAGGTCGCGGCTTGAGGGGCAACGTGCGCATACCTTACTCACAGATTGTACGATGCACTCTCATTGACACACGACAATTCGGTGTTCTTCTGCTCGGATACCTTCTACGATATTCGCTAGCAGCAGCTCTGGCGTTCCCGTTGCAGAATGCGTACACGAAGTGAATGTCAGCAACTGAATTGTTATACCGGGATCGTTAATCCGTTTTGAAACAAATGTGAATTACTAAAGAAGCTTCAATACGTAAGGCGCTTTGGCTCGAGCACAGAGTCACAAATTAACTGATCGAGCAAGAGTTATTTGATTTTGAAAAGTGAAATTCATATTATTGTGAAATTTATTGCTGTTGGTCGACCAGCCACCTGCGATCGGGCAAAACTAAAGAAGCGCTTCCTGGAAGGCATCTTACGGTGCTTTGACGTGGAGCTAGAGTGTTCTGATGTTCCCACGAGTTATTGAGACAAACGTAGGTTTCCTAATAAAAGTATAATAACATGATCTTACCAGCTAAGTTTTCCCGGTATACGAGTAAAACTAAGAAAAAAATTGCTTTTTTTTTAATTCACTTTTTTGGTTAACTTTTTTCCGGTACCAAAGTACGAATTAAAAATTTCCTATAAAAAAAAAATCATGCTATCAAAATATTATTTTTTCTATAAACATTTGTTAATGACTAAAGCGTAAAGTGATGAATTTATTTCAAAAAAATTGTGGTGGTTATAAAAAAAATCTACAACTCTGATCTCTTTATTGTCGCATTTTTGTCGATAAAGTGGATTTCATTTTCTATCCAGAAAGTTTGATCCCAGCCGAAGTGAACATTTTATATTGGCTGTTTCGCTAACGGTTTTGGTGAAAATTTTGTTTTAATGCAGATTTCTCTATATAGATGTTTTGTCTGGAAAAATAAGACACGAAAATACTAAACTAATACTGCTCAATAACATTCTAAATTAATAATGTATCCCGTGGGTGTAGTTGTGTTAGAACTAAATTAATTGTATTCAACATTTTTTTCCCGGAAGACAGGTTAAGCTTTTAATAATACGATTCGAAATCTCTTTTTAATATCATATATCCTATTACTTGAACTTTTTCAGTCCAACAACTACCCAGGTTATTATGATTTCGTCAGTTCTTACAGCTTACTCACAAATACAACTAGTGAAACAGGTGAGAAATATTGTGTATTATACATTGTAAAATAAGATTTTTTGGGGGCTTAAGTCATTTGCATTAAGTACTCAAAAAGTAAATCATGTTTTAAAGGGGCTATCTTTGATATTTTTTCTCTGTTATAAAAGTTAATAAATTGTGTAACGGTAACTGACAAATTACGGTAAATAACATGGAGAATCGGGTCGACAAAGATCACTTTCGCATGTTTTGTAATTTCTGAGAAAAATTGAGATCACCACCACTATAATTTCCAATTCGTTACCTTACGGAAAAAATTATGACAAATATTTTAAGTGAATTACATTTTACTTTTTTAAAGGTTCCATACACCCGTAAAATAAACGGAACCCTTATAGGAATACCTAGCCTGTGTCTGTTTGTCTGTCCATACCAAAATGTTTTTGTATATGTACATGACCTAATCATCAATACATAGCGTAGAGTAACGAATTTCGATTTTGAGGGTTAATTGCGAAGGTTAATTGGAAAGTTAAAAAAAAAATTAGGTTAGATGTGACGTATCAACTAAATGGATTGGTTATGAGAAATATAATATCATCATCTTTATATTTTTAAAAATATTAAAGAAAGCGTACCAAATCGAATATAGGGAATATTCCATATGAATTTCGTATGAACGTCATTATTGGAAGATGTAACTTCATAAAATTCATAAAATATGGTAGAAAGTTTTATAATTTAAGCTATGGGAATGGAATGAAATAGGCCGGTGAGACACCACATTCTCGCTAAATATAGACGTGAAGCTTCCGTTGTTGCTTTTCGTCACTCGAGTGAGACTTACGGTGGCCCAATCTCCTCTCCATCAGATATCCTACTCTTTCCTAAAAGTTCCTTTGGCTCACTCCTCCTTCTAACCGATATTCTATTCCTCCCTGAAAGAGCGGCAGCACACTAGGAACCTCCTTGGGATTGTAAGTGTTCATGGGCGGTGGTGATCTCCAGGGGCGGACTGATCATATAGTCGAGGTGGCGTTTGCCAGCCGGGCCCCGTCCTGCGCGGACCATTACCACACCTACCCTCGGGCTTATGACCTACATGTGAAATAGTTTATTCGTCCTTAAATAAAAATGAAACAGATAAATACGAAAGACGGTTGACCACGAGGCCATCCCTGAAACTTCCTGCTATATAACTCAGAGAAATGACTCTTATACATTATTGAGCTCAAAAATCATATTGGTGCTTTTTTATGTTTTCAAACAACAGTTTTTACTCCTTAATTAAATTATAGAATTCGATGCGGTTTTTTAGTACAAAACTGATGTCCTTTCAAGAGTATTGCTCCATTATAAAATTTGAAAGTTATTTTACAAAAGACTTTTTTTAATTTACTAAATTAAAAAATGTCCATATTTTTTGAACGAAATGATTGAAAGATTTTGATGTGTTTTGTGGCTATTAAGTAGTTTATGCAATGTATGAAATGATGGATGTATTAAAACTGACATGTCAAAATGTTGGAAAGTTTAATAAATATATAAATAAAGAAAAAGTACTTTATTTGGAAATTTTCGGTCAGCGGCAACTTTTAAACGAATCAACCAATTTTGATCTGCTTTGTGACGTTCGACGTACATTTTCAAGCGTTAAAATCGTGTATTCCATCTAACCTTATCAAAGGCTCCTGGGGTGTTCTTAAGATCATAATACCACCCAGGCCCTTCAAGCCCAGTCCGACCTCTGTGGCGGCTCATATACTCGTTTGCCTTTTTAAATGCTATAACAAAATATTATTTAATATGATTTAATATTTAATTCATCTATCTGTACGGGCCCCGCAGTTTCTTAATCGAATCTGTATGGGGTCCGTTGGGAGCGAAGTGGATAGTATGTGATGAAGACGTATAGGAGAAATGTAGGAAGTCACGTACCTGATATTTGGCGGCCATAGACTGGGGCCCTCCTAAAGTCCTGCTGGCTCTCGTTTCTCGCGCACATATTTTTTTATACTGGATTACCACTTATGGCATCTTACAATTTATAAAGCGATTTTATCGAACGAAAGCGTCCGTTACAGCGACGTTGTGATAAGCAAATGTACCGTAAGTGGAGAGGAAGGAAAGAAAAAGCGGATAAAACAAAAAAAGGGAATAATGACAAAAACATTTATATATAGTTTTTTGGTATCATTTACTTTTTGACTTATAATAAAAAAATATGCGCAAAAACAATTTGTCGACTGCCTCCAAAGTATCAAGAAAGGAAATTTAATAATTAATATTACAGAAGATTTGGTTGTGGGTACATAATAGGAAAACATAGAAGACGAAAAAATTGCAGAGGTTTATTTTACGTTTTATGAAAAAGATAAAATAAGTTTATTGACGTTTAACCTGAAAAAAACATTAATTTGCAAGCTAATAGCTTAAGCTACTGTTTTAATTTATACCATATTTTTGAAAACTCGCAATATAATTCCTAATTCGCACTTGTCCGGTTTTTTGATTAATAAATAATTTCTCTGAGCAGATTTTGATCCCAACTGGATCAAGATTTACCCAGGATCACGAGTCAATCAAACTTTGAGAGTTGTCAGGAGTTGCAGCACTCAAGAATGTATTCCAAATCTGACAGCCGACTTTACCTCCTCGATCGGGTAAGTAACGATAACAGTCCGCAGTTCAGCCGGCGGGTTATTACCAATTCCGCATATCTTTATTATAATTTTGTAACTCCGTTCTGCTTCGTCCGGGTTTAGTTAAACTATTTTAACGTTTGTTCATATATATATGTACATATATATTTTTTTTTTCTATAAATAAACGTAAAAACAGCCTAGTTCTACGTTTGTTTATATAAATACATACTTCGGGAATATACAATAATAATATGCAGATGGATTTTATCATGCATCTTTTCGCAAATATTCATAATCTCCTTCCTTTTTTTAGAACAGTTTTGCCAAAGTAATTATATCAATAATATATCACTGAAAAAACTTTTATAAAAAAATTAGAATATTTAAATGCTCGGCGAGTCGAGTCGTTGAGTCGCGGCGCTACGTGACGAACTCGAATTCTGCCTCACGCTCAGGCTCCGCGATACATTCTTTTTAAAATATTTATCTTGTCACTTATCTACCAATGACACTTGATGTTATTAGTGATCTAAGCGTCGCCAAAGATATTATTAAATTAATCTCTGATTTTCCACGTGTTCCACTCACCCCTAAACAAACAAGGCAAAATAAGGCACATTATCGAGTAAATGATACACAGTACGTAATATTATTTGAGGACTTGCAGTTTCTTGAATGTCAGGGTAAGATTTACTATAAAGTCTTAGAACCGCTGTAATGTCACCTCTGCAAACTCTCTAACAATAAATCATGTTTGCATATTCGACAGCAGTGAAAGACATTGTTATAAAACACTTCAATATTAATCACATAATATTATATTGAAAAACGTGTATAACGTAAACGTAATAGTTATACTATAACTGTAATCTAATATTAATACTATACTATCATTACAAAAACATCCCAATTGTAAAAAATAAAAGAAAAAACAGCGAAATATCTATAGCCTCAGTAGAAGCTTGCGACCGACAGCGGCTGTGCGAAGCGCATGATCGGCCGCGCGTTCCGGCTAGCAACGTAGCTCTGGGGTACAGTATCGCGGACGATCTTCAGGTGTTGTATAGGTTATCACTACATTTCCAGGTAGATATTCTAAGCTATTTTTCCCAGAAACGGCTACTTCTATGATTGTTTCTTTAGCAAAGTGGTTATAGAAAAAAGGAGATTATGAATATTTGCGAAAAGATGCCGGATAAAATCCACCTGCATATTGTTCTGCCATTGACTGCCACCGCTTGTCGCTGCTCGGTCGCGTCGTAACATATTGTTTTCATTAAAATTTTTAATGTTGGGAATCTATTGAAAAAGTTTTCTCAATTACATTGATTAGTTTTAATTGTAGATTAATTTATTTCTATGTTCATGCACTAGAATTTGAAAAATAGTGTATTTTCTATTTTTATCAGTGGTTTCCATTTAAAAAATTAAAAGAATTGAAAAAAATCGACCAAAATTGTATGATTTATCTGTCCTTCGCAATTATATTATATTTTAACTTTTAAACCAATTTTTTTGATTTCGATGAATACCTTATCATTATTTATTATGTATGCAAGCATTAAATATATAATAGCCCTACATATAAGTCCACAATTATGTAAAGCAACATTAGTTAAAAAATATTTACAAGATAATTTATGTCAAGAAAAGATAAATATTATATACACTGCATGTTTTTCTTTGTATTTGTTGAGTGTTCTAAATATATTTATTTCTTCCAGTGAAGGCAATGTGACATATGTATTGGGCTCTACTTATAGTGAAGAGGTCTCTCTGGTCATCGCCAACGAAGGAGACAGCGCTTATCTGGCCTGCGTCAGAATAACTGTGGACGGGCCCGCGGCGCGCATGGATTGCGCGCGCAGGGAGATGCAAAGCGGGTACACTTGTGATCTGCCCAAACCTTTTGTCAAAGGTGCCAAGGTATTCGGTGAACTCCTGATAATGTCGTATTAGTAATTTTTTCTAGTTATCAGTAGATTCACGCAAATTAAACGAATTTATACATGCAACAATGAACCAGTAAGTAGTATTGAGTAAGTGTAACCAAGTTTGCTTTACGTATATTGATGATCATCAGACAATGCTTAAGTTCATTATTATCTAAACTTCTTTTTGTCTTATGGAGTATTTTATCCGGACGTTCCAAAAATGAACAGACCGACATGTTGTCCAACTTGTGTAATGCTATTTACCATTGTTTGTATTATAATTTTAGAAATGTAACAAGTACCATGACATTAATGTATAAAATAATAGAGAGATATTGTTCTCCTCTGGCGGGTAAACGACGGCATAAATGAAATTTACTTAAAAGTTGGCCAATATTACGTTAGTTTGTTTATGCTTATATATTGCTGTAGTTTGTTTAAAATAACAGTTTCAAGGTGTTTTAGAAAAATAAAAAATTATTGATACTATATTGAATTGATGTATTTAATCTCTCTAATATTGAAAATTAGAAAGTTTGAAAAAAAAGAAAATTACAATTACGATAAAGAACTTATACTACTGATTCTCTTAAAAGATTTATTACATAGTGAGGATAGGGCTTAACGGATCTTTGTAATAGTTTTCTGAGACTTGTAATGTGAGGATCTGATGATATTAAAAGTTGGTGGTACAAATCTCCCATAGTCTTGTTTCCTGGAAAATCTCCGTGTGAAACTTTAACGATATTTCTCAATATCTTTGCTTTTATTTTCTTGGGCCTCCTCTAATAGGATACATATAGAAACTCCTGCATTATGTATTGTAGTATACCCATAGTTTAATATTCAAAGAATCAGTCTTTTTAATATCAGCTAACGCTTTAGCAGCTTGAACGTTACTTTCTCATTTGTATTACTTCTTAATTTTTGAGTTTTCCGTCGTTTTGTTCTTTCATTGTATTACACGAAGTGTTTTTGAGGCTTTCATAAACAATCGCTAGAGATTCTTTGTCTTTTTTGCGAAGGGAAATTGGCTGATGTATCTATCCAGTTACTATATTTACTTTCGAAACGTTTTTTATTTCTAGCAACAGCTTTCCACTTCTGTTTATAATGATAAATAAAGTGAAACAACTCTTTTTTGATATAATTTGGTATTTCATCTTCACAGCGTGTTATTTCCCGAACTTTTGTAACTAAGCATTGAAATCGAGCCTGGAGGTTACGAGGGCTGCTATTTAATGTGTCCGGAATATCAAAAAGAAACAAATATCTATAATTTAATGTGGTTTTATTGCTTTTCAAAATATTCACTATGATGATTGATGTACTTTTGCATACATTAAAACCAATTTTTATAGCATTTTATAGGTATCTCCAAAACGTGCATATTGAACGCATCAACGGCCTCTTCGCGGCTCGAAAAACGTTGACCACTTAATTTTTTCTTCACACTTGGTAATAAATGGAATTCGTTGGGTGCCAAATTGGGGTTGTACGACGGATGACCAGTCAATTCGATCTTTTAACCTTCCAAGAACCGAGTTGTTTTGGTCGACGTTTGACAGCTAGCATTATCATGATGTAAAATGATTCTGCGTTGTCAGTTGTTCTTGCTTATTTTTTCAAAAATTTCTGGTAAACGAGTGGTCGTGTACTACTCCTAATTAACCGTTTTACGATTCTTTAGTGGCACTATAACAACATGTCCATTCAAAAAAACAGCAACCATTGGCTTCAAAGTGCTTTTGGCACGAATCACTTTTGTTCAGTTCGGATCGTTTCGGAATACTTACATCGTTGACTCTTGTTTAGTTTCGTAGTCATACGCATAGATCCAAGATTCGTAACCTGTATAGATATTATAAACAGCTTTTGACGTACTATGATTGTATTTTTTATCATTTTTAGGCATCCATCGACACGAGCCTGTTTTTGATCAATGCTCAAGTTGTGCGGAATCCAACGCAAACAATTTTTTTTACAGCCATATTTTCGTGTAATATCTTATGTATGCTCGTCATACTTATACCCAGAGATGCCTTTATCTCGCGATATGTGACACGATGATCTTGTATTATTAGTTCCCGTACAGCATCGATATTTTGTGGTTCAACAACCAGTTTAGGGCGATCTTCTTAAAATTTGTCTGTGTGCATACACCGCCCACAATTAAACTCATTAAACAAGTAATACATAGTGGTTTTAAATGGTATTTTATCCTCAAAGTGAATTGATCGATTAACTGTTTTTGAGGTAATCCATGCCGAAAATAGCAATAAATCATCGCAGAAAATATTCACGAGTTAAATCCGTGGTGATAAAGACACGCAATTTTCAAAATGACGCCACGATGGTAATACAATTGACATTTACACGAAACAAACTCTACAGCCAAGGAGTTCTTTTTTAAATGTTGTAATTACTTTTTAAATATTGCTCTTCATGTGGCCAGTTCCGGATACTTAAATGGCAGCCCTCGTATTAGATTCATCCGTTAAGTAAAAACTCAATCGTTCTCTTGACCAATTGGAATACTATGCTGGAAACTGCCTGAAAAATTGTTAAGTGTTTTTTAAAATCATAAACATTAATGAGTTTTGATCTATTTCGTGACGGTGAAGCAAGTAGGCGCAGCTTTTATTGTCATATGAAAGCTACTGATATGTTTTTTCCAAATATATAAAACACAACGGATCGACTGCTATTGAGTATGAACTTTTTCACTGTGTAAAAATAAATTGATAAGATATAGCGTTATGTTTAAAACTGTATATTTATACAATCGTAAATAATGTAAGCGTTTTAGTTATACTGAAATAACATATTTACCTATAGATATAGAGTCCATTATGTTTTACACCTAATATCAACTAAATAAAATTTTAACGTTGTTGTTTAAACAAATATTAAAAATTGTAATACGTTACTTCATAAGCAATAATTGTTAAGTCGAGTGTTTTGGGTATCTGAACAAAAAATGTCAAACGTTTTACAAATCATTAATACATGGCGTCATATATGTTATTCCTAATTTAGATTACTATTTTTGACTTGGAGTAATTTTGTTTTTATCAATATTGGCCATAAATTACGTAAATTTTACCTGCGCGGTAGACCAATAGTAACTCGGTGCGTATCGTCTGATACATGCATCGTAGTGACCATACGGTCACACGGTAAGCGCGTGATCGTAAGACAATGCGTGCACGGTACATGGAGTGAGACACAGCGGCTGACTTTTTTTTTTAGAAAATATCCTGTTGCAAAGAAATCGTGGTGTCAACGCCACAGTCTTGAAATTTATTGTAATGTTCCCATTTGTAATTAGGCAACAGAAATAAAAATTAAAAAAAATGTTCAATTGTTAACATATTAAGAAATTATTCATGAAAATTGTATTCCAGAATAAATAAAAGTTTCTTAATAAGCATTGGAACGTGATTGCAGTGGATATTTCAAAGTTAAAAAGAGACACACACTGTACTTATTAATTTCAGTTTCCAATAAGAATACTACTCGACATGACTACGATGACAAATGTGAATAGAAAAATTGGTGTGATCGTGGTACTGGATAAGAACTGTGACGAAAACAACGTGACCCAAAAGGTGTTATCTTATGACGTGAAACCGAACACCAAAAACATAGCAGTGGAAGGGTGAGAGACACGGAGTTTGTTAGTTTGATTTAAAAATATGAGCATTTATATTGACCTTATTCTCAGCAATGTTTCGCATTATCAATGTTATTATGGAAAACAAGT